>JAUMGZ010232691.1:0-10968 GCA_032359645.1 Pododesmus macrochisma
TCCAAGCCAAGCATATCCCCACACAACTCAGTTGTAAAAATCACGTACAACACATAGGACAAAAAATCATGAATATAGACAAACATGTAATAGATACTCTTTAAGGCGCTGTCAATCATCTCAACAACCAGCCGCTCACAACAATTGTCAATAAATATCCAGATGTGCTAAACATATATTTACAAGAGACAATTAGAAACACGAAATAGCGACGTAACTAAGCAGCATAAAATAGAAAACAGTGGGTAATAAATAGTAAAATTGATGGAACCATCAAAGTTCAACACTATTTATAGCAAATATGTTAACTATTCACATGTTCGACTTCTTTTCCAAAACTACTGGACTAATTTAATCTAAACTTGGAAGAAGGCATCCATAGGGAAAGGGGGTTCAGAGTTGTTCAAAAGATTGGGTTTTGCCCCGGGAGGAATCACTTTTGGGGGCCCAAATGGGGAAATTTGAGAGAGAATAAGTTCAAAATCATAAAAACTAGAAGGCCAAGTTTTTTTAATGGTTTGGCACGTGTTAAATTTAGGGAATGTAGAACTTAGTCTGTTCAAGGCATGAACTTGTGGTCAAAGGTATCGCGGTGGGTGACACATGTGTAGCAGGAAACGCTTACCATATCGCGAGCACCTGGTTTCGCATGTGATGTTTCCATTTTTAGTTAGTAAATGTTTATTTGGTTAATTGTTCTATGTGCGTCCAACGTTTTCCTTTTGTTTGCCAATGTCCATGGACTTCCGGCTTTAGAATATCGTCTTGGTTTTTCTAATTTACTACTTTCAACCAAGTAGACGTTAGGTTTTATGGGCCTCTTGTTGTCTTTCAAATGCCTATGCATCAATGACTGTACGCCACTCATGCTTACCGGGTGATTTATTTTCAGAGGCAGCACATGTGTAATGGAAACACTTATGCTATTTTCATATTCTTGTGATAAATTGATTGATGCGGCTATTGTTGGTTTGTAAATGTCTCTCGTTCTGTTGCTTCCACATTCTATTGTCGATGAGCACATGATCTAAAAGTGATTCCCCGGGCTGAACACATTATCGTGATAGGGAGGTTTGAGTGTCTCGATGACCCGAAGAGCTATGGTGATGGGAACTTGTGTTCCTGGAAAGGTCACTCAAGTCGGACATGTTGAAGGGTAGAGACCAGACAAAGATCGGCACGTCCTTCGGAGGGGACACTTAGCTCGCGGTCCCGTGTACAGCGATTTTTAAAACCCCCGCACGATAAAGATCCCCATGAACAGTTCGATAGAAGAATAGGCGGAAACGCCGTTGCATGTGCTCATCCATCTTCGCAAGCCAAGTTTCGCTACACTACGATATGATAAGCGACCGAACTGAAAGAAAGTGATTCGTATACGTTGGCTAGCGTAGATGGTGTTTATCCTTCTTTCTGAACTATCTCTATGCTTTCCTTTCCCCTTCCCGTCACCGCTTCTCGTCCTGTACTTTTGTTTGGTTTTTTTCCTTGAGTCTTTTGTCACAATATTGATGAAATACTCTGGAAGTGACGTTAAGCCCTAATTAAACATTAAACATTTATCTAAAAGTGAGAAACAGGATGAGTGGAATCAAATCAGGAGCAAATCAACAGACAATATTTCTACCTTGTTCGTAGACAATACCATCGTAAACATGATCCGCTTTAACGAGGCGAACATTTTGCTTAGTCTTTGGTCCTTATAGAGCCTCATGTCGTCATATTCGTCTGAACTTCACACTGACTGACAACGCTGGGGGACTAGATGATGGGCATTGTCCGAACCTTTTCAGAGGACATAGGGTTCCGATGCTCTGTCCCCTTCCCTTTTGATTGCTCGTCGAACTTCTATTAAATCGTGCCCTAAGATACATGTAGCTGTCAATCCAGTGTATTATTAGTGATGTCATTTGTTACAAAGAGTGTTCAACAGATTAAAATGTCTTCATTTGGTAGGCTTTGTTCTACATTTTCGAAGAAAGGGTTGTCGATTTGTTTTCTACATCCAATCTATCCTGCCATACATTGCTGTCGTTCAGCATGTTTTATAACTGTATTTTGCCCTTGTCGAGTCATGCTTTAATGTAAAGAAGGCTTTTTTGTTCTTCAATGTTTTTAATGTTTGTGTTTTGAAGCCCTCGATGTTTGGGTTTAAGCGGGAAGGTTAAAATCCCGTTAACCCGTTTAACCACATCAATCAACGCGTTGAAACAACGTCCTTAGTCGGTGCTTGGTGTTGGCTGGCGTCAACAATTTTGTGTGTAGTATTGCCATTTGATTTTTGTTGGTGTTTTGCTTAGCCGTTAGTCCCTCTGATTTAGATTTCATCCTTTTCCAAGATTCTGCGTCAAAACATATCAGAATTAAATTCTTGATATACACACAACGTTCAGCAACACTGTTATTTCCGAAGCATAAATTAAATGAATTTTTTAATGGGGTCGTACAAATAAATTTGATTTTTCCGTAACATAATTGTGATAGTTTTACCCCAAGATATTCAAAATCCAGTTAACATTATATAAGGCGTGAGTTGAGATTTTTAAATTTCATTGAAATTAGATTTAGCATTTTCAACCTCTGCATTCACGTAAAAGATAATTTATCACGTGTAAGGATTCTTGCCAGCGGGAGACGATATTCTAAGAACCTATATCTAAATCTGATTTTCCTTGACGTTTGCAAAAAAGGTTATGCGGCCTTGATTCTGATTTATTTCACATGAAACGCACTTCACATTTTTTTTGAACATTTTTGAACTTTTGAAAACGACATTCTTGTAGATAAAAACAATGATGTACAACGCAAATTGAATTCCCTCGATATGAAATGTAAATACTAAATGGAATAAACCGAAATAAAAGAGACACAAGAAGACGAACGAGTTAAAAGAAGAAACAGTTTTTGTCCATTTTTCTAGACGTGCAATAGTCAATAAGGAATATCAAGTGTTATTTTAATTTTTTTCAGTTGAATGTAAAGTAAAATATGAAGCAAAATTCAGATCAATTTAAATTGTCTGCTCTCGGTTTGCATTCAACTGTAAAGAAATATGTGTGCAACGCTTGCTCCCAAGCGAACACATTTAGATATACAATGTATGGTGAGGGAACTAAAGACTAGAGACAAGACATAAAGAAAACACAATGGGGAATTTGAAGGGCGCAGAAAGTGAATTTTATTTCTAAAACAAAATCTTAGATTTCAACTCTCATCTTGATAAATATGTTTATAAGTTCTGGTTATATAAATACATGATAAAAATAATATAGGTTTTGGTGCAAATTCTGTTATGTTGCTTTGTGGTATCATATTTTTCCAAGATGGTTGTATTATATCACGTTTTTTTTTCTTCATTTTAATAATTTGCATCAATAAAGAAAGAAAACCAATAATCAAATCCAACCAAAACTCTGAAATAGTTTAGTGCCTAAACATTTCATGTTTTTTTTGTCATGCCCAATGAGGGTTTATATTGAATGGTTTTAGTCCTATTTACAGATGTTTCGTACATACATTTCCTTTCATTGTCCTGCAACACTCGCTGCATTAAACCCTTAACAGTAGGCTGTAAGTGTTTTTCCATGTGCTACCGTTCTACTTGTGATATGTTAAAGAGACAATGTGGACATTTCGACCAGCCATTGTCTTCAGTAGTTTCACATGACCTACCATTTTCTAGAAAATTGGGTTCAACTGGATTTTCATGTAAATATGTTGCAAATATCTTACTATGACGTGCTACAACTGTAGCAAGGATTTGTTCGTCATATCTTTTAATTTTCTATGTGCTTATGTTTAGACGTCAACGACGTTTTGTCATTTCGTTGCATAGTTTTCGGGTTAACCTGTATAACCTATAGAAGTTTATGGGGTAGACATATATGCTAAAAGTTATTTGAAGGCACATATCTGTACATGAATGAATGAATGATGATGGTTGCTGTTGCGCACTAGAGTTTAGAACCCTTGTATGAACGTATTGATAATTAACTGTTTGACTTTACTGCAACATGGCTTTGTGGTATTGCTTTTCTAAGCCTCGCATCTTGGACGAGATGATCAAATACGATTAATGACATCTTCCATTTGTTTTTTTTCATTTGTGCATATGTTTCGGTCCCTCGTTTCTAACAGTTACGTACGTACTTTATTTTGTATGGTTTAGAAAAGTGTTTGGGTTTCGGAAATTCAATCTTTGCTTATTATGCTCTCTTATATATTGCCAAACTAAGATAATATAATTGATTTTTCCTTTCTTGTTTTTTGTTTTGTGAATTTTTTTTGGTTTCTCGTTTCTTCTTGTTACGCGTTTGCCCCTACAGTAGTCATGTATTGTTTAGAATTTTTATTTCCTCTATAGCGTTTATTTATGATAGCAGCTTCGAGCAAGATCTTGGGTCGGGACGGATATGTCTCACACAGAGTGTTGGCTCTTTCCTCTTATACATATCATATTTATCGGAGGCATGTTACAGATTGCATTTTTTGTATTAGAAAAGTGTTTGGGTTTTTGGAAATTTCGCCTTTGATTATGCTCGCTCATTCTTTCTGTTTTCTTGTACAAATGTACTTGATGTTAGTTTGTGAATGACAGTTCTAGTTGATCTGCTTACAACAATATAAAGAATTCAGTCAGCGTGGCTTCATGATTATTGTATTATCTATTAATGTTATGCAGCATGATAATGAGGATTTGTACAGAACTTGACAACCAAAGACAATAACATTTTATGTATATACACTAACTATAGACTTCTTACGACGCTGTTCATTTTGGCTGAAGGAGGTGAATTGCCGCATGACAGTTGAAGTGCAAGCTCACGGTGGAGTAGTGTAACGAAAGCGTGTAGATAACAATTCGAGTGCTGAAGTCTTACTTCAACCATAATGTGTTTGATGGCTTCAGTAATTAATAAGACTTGGGATGACAGTTCATTACTGTTGGCTTTATATACACACAGCATAGTGATGTCATTAAGGTATATCACCTCGGTCCATTATGTCGTTATAAATAACACCACATTCCCTTATGTCATTAAAAATAATGTCTTCTGTTGGTGTTAATGCAATTTCTGTTTTTGCTGAATCTTAAGGGATTTAAAAGGGTATACAGCGTTTGTTATTAAATATATGTGTCCCTGTTTTCTCGTTTTTGGTTAATTTGGACATAATTAGTTTACCTATTATTGCATGATTGCCTGCCGATGTATACAGCTATTTATCGCATTGGATTTATATGTTTGTAACATCCGACTTTCTACGTTTCCATCATATTTACGTTGTTTTATGTTCAATTTCAACCTATGTGCATTCTTATCAATCTTGTGTGAATGAGTTTACCAAGTCCATTTTCATCTAGAATACTGATGCATTGTTAAAAAACAAGAGTTATACGGCATAACTCTAATTGTATTTTCCTGTACAACGCAAAACTTTATGATCAATTATTGTTCATATTCATGCATACACATGTCTTAAGAGTGCACATTGATTGCTGACAGTACAAATCGTGTCTTCAGGACAAACATGTGTACTTTGTTAAAGTAAGTTAATGACGAGACAAGACCATGTTAACAGTTCTAACGTTTCCATTATCAGCGCTCTGATTTTAAATCAATGGCTGTTCATTTTGTCTGGTTTTTGTATTGAAAATATAAATTTTTTAGAAAATGTCTCAACTCATTAACTGACCAATTTATTGCTACCTTTCTTAACATGCGTGATAAAATGCAGGTAATATCGTGAGGCCTAGTAAAAAAGTTATGTTAAAATCTTACGTTTAAGGACATTTTTTGCTCGCTCATTATATTTGACAATAGAACAAGACACCGCATACAAAAACATTTAACAGTTTTGCTGTTCACAACTTTGAGAAAACGTTGATCCTATTCAATCGTGTAAATGTGGTAGCATACCGCTAAACAATAGTGTGCTCTCTTCGAATCAAAGTTTGTAATTCTTATATAACCGTTAGTAGATATGTTTTGGGCGTGTGTTCGACAAGTAACGTACGTTTTATTGACTATCTAAATGATCTTTATTACGGAAAAGCATACCATTTGTAGGTAAAATATCATAATGGAACATCATGCACAGTGACGTGAACATTATTGAGTCTGGCACTTCAGATGTAAGAATATAGATTTTTCAATTAAAGTTACCAAATAACAGTAATATAGAACATACCATTTTACTTCAAATTGTGTGTTCTGTCTGCGAACGGCATAACAAACATAACATTCTCAATTCAATTGCATTTAATGGAAACAAGAAACAGGACGTTTTTATTGTATATACTGACATATGTATTGTGTTTACTGACAACAGCCGATTGCCTGATAGATAATTTGAAATATCACACAAGACAGTGATAAAAATAACAGGAAAGTATATATAAGTTGCACACATTACATAAGTCTGCACGAGAAAACATTGTATCAAAATTAACGCAATAAAATTGCGTCAATGTTGTGGGTCGACCATATAAAATGCTCAAATGCAAAGCAGTCCGAAGAGAGCAACAATAACACCACATGCATTTCGAAAATATGCACGTTATCATGATGGATAGAGAACACAATATTAATGTAGAATTTGCTATAAGAACATAACAGACATCTCACAAACATTATGAATATTTTGTTTCGTTACAATGGCACGTTGTACATATTTTATTCACGTGCTATTTTGAGGGGTGAATAAATGATTCAATATAGTACAAACATTACACATCAATTGTATATTTTCTTGATTTAAAGCTTAACCTGTGATAAAGCAAACGTTATCAATTTGTTTGGGACCCCAACTTCCAGTATCGTGCAAGATGACCTTCCTCAGTAGTACCTACTGTATTTATAGTTTTGGCAGTTTTAAATATTATTTTCCACTTGCTTCTTGACGTCAGTGACTCACTTTTAACTATGATAACTATAGTTGGAATGGTGTGAAATATGTGTCTCCCTTATATTTTTGGATTTCTTCACCTATTACTTTCTTTGAATGCTCCTTTTAAAGTAAGGACGAACAAGCTTAAGCATATACTAGTTGTTTTTGTTTTATTGATACATTACCTTTATGTGGAGAGATTATTTTAATACAACATGCTTTCATAACAAGTTGACGTATATAACCATATAGTGTAAAGTGTTTAAAGTACTTAAAATGTATAAATACGTTTTGATACACAGTATTATGGACAATAACGAATTAAAATATAAATATTACAAGAAAAAGAAATGAAATTTTTATTTTTAAATAGTTTTAGTTTTACATTAATGATTTGTGTTTGTGACAGAGGGGGCCGCGGTGGCCTAGTGGTTAAAGTCGCCGACTTGTTATCATAATAGCCTTTCATCTCCTAGTTTCGATTCCCGTCCGGGGCGGCCTACTGTGAGAAAGTTGCCAGAGACTTGCCGTAGGTCGGTGGTTTACTCCTGGTACTCCGGTCTCCTCCACCAGTAAAACTGGCACGTCCGTAAGTGACCTTAGCCGTTGATCAGACAATAAGCCCTTAACACAAACAAAGTTTGTGACAGTACCTGGTTGTCAATATGTTAAAGTGTAGAAAATAACAATTTGTTCTACCATTAACCATTATTGTTGCTTATTTGTTATTTAGAAGGATTGTGTGATGCATAAATAAGTAATTTAGATGCACTTTCTATTCATGGTTGCTCCGAAAAACAAAAATAAATATTTTTGCCAATGTCCAGGTATCAGTTACAATTGATATTACATCTTTCTAAAATGAACGGTAAGCACCATTTTGTCTTCCTTATGAATGAAGATATAGCCGAGGACAAGCATTGCTTTCTTTGGTTTTTTAGTTTTTAGTTTTTAGTTTTTAGTTTTTTAGTTTTTAGTTTTTTTTAACTGCAACTCTTTTGTAAATGAAATACGAAAAAACAAGATGACATCGAAAGAACTAAGTACACGGCCAATGAGCAAAAACAAGGAAAACAATGGTTGCACACGGACAAATCAACACAATAGAATTATAAACTAAAAAGGAAAAATACGAAAGGAGGTGTTACAGCTAATGATACGTTTCCTTAAGGGTCTGCCCACGCTAGGATGCTTTTTTGAAACATTGCACCCGTGTTACTTTAGGTCTATCTATATAAAAAATAATCACCAATTTTTGCCAAATTGGACCACCTTGTAGAATACCTTTGTTACCTATAATTAAATGCAAATCTGCTGTAGTAATCCCTTTAGAAATATTGGTTTGTTAAAAATTGCAGACATAACATAACATAACCTGAATACATTGCAGAAAACATGACATCAGATGGTGATAAAACACTAACAATCTTATACGTAGGCTAGCTGCTTAAGAAGGAAACAGAAACTTCATGTTTGAATATATAAAAAAGGTGATTCGGAAACTGATTTCTTCATGTGCCCAACTGGCATGAAAACGATTAGCAGGTGTATCCATACAACCATCTTTCTTTAACTACTCATTTACACATCACATTGAACTTTGAGAATGCCTCTGGCAAAACACAAGTACTTTTAGGAATCAATATCAATTTAGGATAAAGAAACGCAACCATTTGCTTGATTGAAGTAAGTTATCCAAAGAGTATTGTTTGAAAAACGTAAAAAAGCCAAGAAGGCTCATACGAAAATCGAAATTCAAAATTGCAAATTGCAAATTCGAAATTCGAATTTCAGATGAACCTTCTGGGCTTTCGTAAAAACGGGATACCAACTAATTTCTTTATCAAAAACATAGACTAATATTTGGAACCAGGAAAATGTTTTCTAACAACGATGAAGATAGATTACTAAAAAATGCTAAAAACCTGCACTTTTACTTAAATACTGATATTTGCCTTCAAGAGCATATTTTTTTCATCTCTTGTTAAGTATGATGATGATGAGAAACGTTCATTAAAATGATGTATCATATGCTATTATATAATTGACAATTCACTGTTGTCGAACTGTTTCATGCTAAATCTGCACTTTCAATTTTGTAAATTTAATTATATAAGAGAAAATATGGATTTTAGACTGTCCGACCTTTGTCTGTAAAGTTTCCATTTGTTTGAGAGATTATTTTAAACAAGAGGTCCATGGCGCCTTAACGATAACCTGAGTTATCCAAGTCAAAATAAATTTCAAAATGTACTTAATATTACCCCTTGTTGCCCCTTTATTGCCCCAATGGGAACTGGTCCTTTTTATTTGCAAACTTGAAGCAGCTAACTATGGGAATACTTTCTACTAAATTTGTTTGAAATTGGCCCAGTGGTTCTTGAGAAGAAGTCGAAAATGTGAAACATATCCTTTGTCTACCTATCCTAGTGGTTCGTGGGCTCATCCTTTTTTCTGAACTATCTCTATTACTTTCGTTTCCCGTTCCTGTCACCGCTTCTCTTCCTGTCCTTTCTGTTGGCTTTTCTCCTTTGTCTTTTGTCACAATATCGGTGAAAGATTCTGGAAGTGACGTAAATATCTTATTAAACAAACACACAAACAAACAATAATATGTAATTCAAATACTGCGTGCATTTTATTCTCTAACAACTGGTTCAATTATATAGTTTATTTAAAAACCATTTAAAAGTCTGCTCAAATCACTGCAATGAAAGAAAACTGTAACAAAGACGTATACTCTGGTAAAGACTACAGAAGATACTAAATATTGATAACATTTATTCAAATGATACTGTCCGGATGTAGAAAGAACCCGAACGCCACCTAGCGTAACACAAGGGCGTTTATAACCGTGAAACGGTCTATATGGGTTGGCCTTTTTTTGCAAACTTGAAGAAGCATCCAATGGTGGTATTACCTGCAAATGTTTCGTTGAAATTGGCCCAGTAGTTCTTGAGAAGAAGCCGAAAACGTGAACAATTCCCTTATGTCCACTGAAGCGCCCCCTAGTGGTTCGTTATAAACAGATTTTTTCTGTTCGCAAAGTTTGTAAACATCGGTTCAAGGATCATGCATATCAAATATGAAAGTAATCAGAGCATCGGTTTGTGAGAAGTTTTCTTTTAAAATTAACCTTATCTTACCCTTTTTTGCCCCTTATGGGACCCCTATGGGGGCCAACCTCTTTTTTTCACAAACCCCAAGCAGCTTCCAATGGGGATACTTCCTACCATTTTGGTTGAAATTGGCCCAGTGGTTCTTAAGAAGAAGTCGAGATGTGAAAAGTATAGGCACGACGGACGACGACGGACAAAGAACGATGACCAAAAAATCTAAAAAAAAATAACATCAAGGTAACAATTCCAGTGATATTTGTTTTTCATATGCAATTATATGATTTTCCCAGAAGTAAAACATTCAAGTCAGTAATAACATTGCATATATATTTAACATGGGCAAGTAATAGGCTTTTGAAGGAAAATTCGACCAAATGTTGCAAAAAATTGCTGCTCTTCTTTTTCCTATTGACACTGATACCTCAAGTTTCTAGGCTTTTGCAAAGGTATTTTCAATGTTCGGTATGATGTGTGTCCAAGATAGTAAAGTAAATGCTACTTGTACAAGTATGGACAAACATACCAATTAACCCTTGCACTAGTTGGCACCTGCATTAGTAGTCAATTAAAAGGTAACCTTTGTCTCCAGAATCAATTAGATTCAAACATTAAATTTAGAATCAATTTTGAAATATATATTTGTTGTAATCTGTGTCTATCAAAAGTTGATCCGACCCCATATTGTATTGTCTAAGCGTTGGTGTACCCACATCTAATTTTATCATCGTGAGATGTCATGAGTATTGAGTATATACAGGTGGTGGTATGTCACCTATTTTTATCAACGAATATTTCTTAAAGGGTTTACTACAACAAATTTGCATATAATTACATATATTTATTGGCAGCAGAGGTGTTCTACTAGGTTGTCCAATTAAGAAAAAACTGAATATTTTAGTGATTATTTCATGTTGTTTTTTACAATTGTATTACAGCAGAAAATATGCATTTAGGGCTATTG
>JAUMGZ010232702.1:0-10968 GCA_032359645.1 Pododesmus macrochisma
TTTAACGAGAGTCGACGTGAGACTGTTTGACCTTGAATTGGTGATATTTTTATGTGTCAAAGGTCTAGTTATGTTGGAATAAGTCGACATAATTTCTTGAAATGAAAATTCAGTGTCCCATATCGTATTAATAAATCATTATCATAGTTTTAAATAATATTTACACAAACACGAACTGAGAGCATAGTAAAGAGCTTTCATGTGAATACTTTCGTGAAATTTTTCTTATTCCTCACATAAGATATACAGTGTAAAGCTACATATCATTATAGCATTTAACGTGAATATGTTTAATCATTTATAATTACAAACACATAATGTATATTATATAACGAGTTGGCTTCTATAAGTTTGAGATCATGAGCAGAGATCTGTTCTAATGAGCTTATATAATAAGAGGATGCACAAAATAAGAATGCCGACATTTCATTGAGAAAGTTTCTTTTGTCTCTATCTTCAACCTACATGCAGCAAATGTGAAAGGAATTGCATGCATTTTCATGTACCAAGATGTTTTTTCTCTAAGAAGATGTATTAACGAGGCTGCACATTTTTGTATCAATCAATGGTTATCTTTACTTTATTTATTGACATGGTCGATGGCAGTTAGGTTTGAAATGAGGATGTGAGAGTAAACATGAACATATCTAAAAATTGCATCGTTGTTACATGTATATTACTAAGTAGTTTATTTTAATTGAATTGTCAATCCCAAATCCGTATCTGTCGATTTACTGTAATGTGCTTAGAAAAAGATTTGAAATACTTCCAAACACAACCCGAAATGCATAAATAGTTTTATGTAAGCTCAACTAATTAATAGCATCATGGCGGGTGACACATGTGTAGTAGAAACGCCTACCCTCGCGGATACCTAGTCTCCGTCTAGTTTTTTCCCTTCTAAACAGAAGTACGTGATGAGTACTCCTATATATATTTTCTGAACACGTCCCCATTTTCTTTGCTTTTCCTGTGCCTTCTTATGATTTATGACAGAATAGTGTCGATTTATTTTTGTTTTTCTACTGCAGACTATATCATGTCTTTTTGATCAACATAAATGACACCATTGAATGCTATTTTAACTGTAAATAACGAGTTTGTTGTTTTGTTAAAAGGTGAATTATGAAAATGTCTTTCAAACAAATATAAAGCAGATATCGTGCATCGCCATAGCACAGGGCAAGCGACCATAGGTATAGGCATCATAATGTGTCATACGTAAATATATGTATAAGACGTGATAACGTGCTCTTTTTACCAACTTGTGCCAATCGACACCAATAATTGTTACAAGAGAACCTCACTAGTTACAGAGTTTAGTTTTTAAGGATCGGCGATTGATTAGTATATGTTAGCACTAAGTAATCAAATTTTCCTTCACAGAGCAAACATATCCACGGTATCTTGAAATGAAAAATATACAGATAAATCTTATGACAGATTTAAGACAAAATGCATTGATCAAGCTACGGCGAAATAGTAATAATAAATGCAAGTCATTTCTATTACAAAAATTGTTTAATCATTTCTGAAACACAATACTAAATGAATATAAAACTGGTCTATATTGTAATCAGACTACTAAGGTTAACTGTTCATGAGATTATCCCTATCTACAAGGTCAATAGTTCATTCATGTTAATACAAGATAATGTTGATTGCATTACTAGAGTCACTGTCTGTAGAACACAATCTGCACACGTTTTGATTGATTATCATCATTATGTAACTACTAAGGTAGTTCAACACAACGCATATGTTTCCGCATCTGTACGTGAGCTACAAGCATGGAGCTACCTAATTATTGCCCATCATCACTTTCAACTATATGTTACTTTGGCACGTTGTTGCCAAAACGTGTAAAGGATGATTGGTATTATGTAAGGCAACAGGGGATATTGGCACCAACAGATGCAAGTCAGTAAACACGTGCAACAGAAGCCAAAATAATAACAGCACATAGCCATGAGCACGTGTACGCATATGTACACGTGCATACAAAGAGAGAGAGAGAGAGAGAGAGAGAGAGAGAGAGAGCAATATAATAAAATGTTTACAGAGAGCATTATCCTAATAACAGTTTAGAGCTGGATTGATTCATAAAATCTTAATCTCCAATAACTTTTAATAACGTTGCACATTGTATATAGTATATACGCATTCATTAATGTTTTCAAGTTATGTGCACAAAAGCGCT
Organism: Pododesmus macrochisma; assembly: GCA_032359645.1. Taxonomy (NCBI): domain Eukaryota; kingdom Metazoa; phylum Mollusca; class Bivalvia; order Pectinida; family Anomiidae; genus Pododesmus; species Pododesmus macrochisma. The sequence goes on from JAUMGZ010232702.1 coordinate 2,201, forward strand.
AAATAACAGATTAATAGAATTAACAGCTCTGAATGAGCATTAAACAATTACTTGGTACGTGTATATAACATGGGTACGTACTTATTCTTCTTCGTACGTCTGCACTTAAAGGTTTCATTTGCTCAGGCAACGACAAGAATAAAAAATTCCCCCTTTTGAATATTATATTACCTTTTTGAGAAGCTCGCTTATTAATTTGTGTTTTTGGTTTTTACAGACAAGGCATCGTAGCGGCCAGTTGTCCGGTAAGTCCGACACCCATGTCTCAACCCTCAGTGAGTTTCACTGCTCCTACAAGCCCCATGTCTCTCCGTGGTTTCTCACCTGTATCTGACGGTCTTCCGAGCTTTAGAAATGTTTACACCGATGACGAGTTCGACAATCCACGATACTTTGCTTCTTTGCCAAGACATGCCAGCATATCTGGAGTAAGTTATGGTTCTCATCAAAACAACCACACGGACAGTTACGACCCATATGGACGAAAAAATAGTGCACCATATGGTGCTGGGAGCTTTACAATGCCAAAGCCTACACCATATCGACCAAGCATCGGCAATATGTCCACATCTCACGGGCGCAGCGGAAGCGACAGTAGCGGTTATCAAACCTCGTCGTATGGACCGAGTCCCAATACCTTTGATTCACCTGTGTCTAGTCAGCAAGAATACTCTTCATCACCACACAGACCCCACACTTCAACGCCATACAAACAATCGGGGACACCTTACAAGCAATCAACAGCACCCTATGGCTATGGACCCGGCCCTGGTATAGCGCCACCGTCTTATGAGAGCAGTTTACAAGAGAAGGATAGGACCATGGATGCTGTATCAAGCATGCCGGTATATCAACGACAACATTCATTAAATAGAAACAACAGCAATACATATACACCGCATGATTCACCTTCAGTGTCATCTCAACATCAAAGCGAGAGAGCTAATATGCATAGGTCGTTCGACAACTCCAGAACTTATTCACCACTCGAGAGACAATCATCACGTGAAGCAGCAACACATAGACATAACGCCGGAGAACAATCGAGTGTGTCTGAATATACACCTTACCAACAAAAAGCAGATACTCAGCCCAGTGGTTACCATAGGCAACAATCTTCTGGATATCAAAGACAGCCATCTTTCGGATCAACTCCTCAAAGTCCTGCTTTTGATATAGGATCGCCAACAAGTTATCGTCGACAACATTCACAGTCGTCGAATGTGAATTTTGATAATACACCACCAACTCCACCCCCGCCACCACCAAGGGGGTACGAAAGACAGGATTCAACCGGAAGTACTAGAGGTAGGAACGCTGGTGCTATACTCCAAAGGCAAACATCAGCTGGGTCGTACCCTAAAACACCGATTTTCGATTCAACAGTTTCGTCACCTACTTATCCAAGTGCCAGTTATGTAAACAACGATTATGATGGGAAATCAACTGGGACATACGAAAAACCAATGTCACCTGTGTCGACTAAGTCAAGCCATAGCGGAATAAATAGTTTCGAGGATATATTATCGCCGTTTGACAAATTTCCAAATTACTATAACGAGTTCATAAGTAAATCTAACGAGCCTCGTGCAAATGGAAATATCAGTGTAGTGCCAGACATAGCGGATAATTCTAGGAGTAATTTTAAATCACCGCCGCCATTCAATAATTCTACGGAAAACGTGCGAAAACCATCAGCAAGTCAAACACAAACATTCAATAACATGTACAATTCGGATAGACCATCTCAACAGGCAATGTGGAGACCAGAGGTGCAGTATGATCCACGACAGTTTTATAATGACCAACAAACTTCACCATACCAAACGGTTTCTTCGCCGATGTCACCACCACCAGTGATACCACCTCCCCCTTCAGCACCTTCAGGCCCTCCCCCTCCGCCACCACCACCTCCCCCGCCACCAGCCCCTCCTCTGCCCTCCCAGGGATGGACACCACCCAAGAGACCGGTATACAGGGTAAGCCTTGTGCTGTTATCTCGTTGTTTTTGTGTTTTTTCGTTTCTTTTTTGCATGAATTTTTCAAAGTTGCAAAGCATGAAAGCAGCCAGCACGCATGTTCTATCGTCGCTTTCTTTTGAGGACAATGAACGTAGAAGCATGAGTAACCCGTTGGACCCCTTTAATTTATTTATTTATGATGGAAAACAGAATTGCAGGAAGTTCTCTCAACATATTTCAAAGTAGATGTTTTGTAAATAGAATTGATGTCACATTACACATCATTATATTTAGTGGTGAATATATCTTACGTCCAACTTTTCATTAGTTACAAATAACACTTTTTCACTAAATATTCTATTATTCTAACTGTTGAAATTTGTCTTTATCTACAATTAAAACTCAGTGGCTAGAACTTGGTACTATCATTACCATCAATTAATATTTTCTTCTTTCTGTAATTACTTAGTTACCATATCGTTTGCATAGGTAATATATCTAATTTCTATAGATGAAATATATCATCAACGTCTATCACGTGGTATATAAGACATAAGCATGCGAGATGCACGAGCGTTACACGAGAAGAAACAGATAGACTGTACACTAGACATTGCATATCGTGGAGGAATGTAGAAGTAGACGTTTCACGTGTAGACAATGTATACCGTTACCCAGGAAACCATAATAATTTACAGTCGTTCGCATCAATCCAAATAATTACCTCAGAAGATGTGCAGATGCTTACTTTCTCTATCTTCTGTGGTTAGTGTATACACATGATCTGCAGAGAACATTTAAGACGCTCTTTCTCAGAGTTAAAAAAAACCACTCATAATCCTGCTTTTTCTTTGCATCTTTTTTGTGGAGTTAAATGTGTAATGTCAGCATAATTTGATTTTTTTAGATCATAATCAACTTTAATTTTCACTGCCAGTGCCTCCTTTATGATTATTTGCCTAGATAGTATTGGTCATTCTGTAACTCATTATGTAGTAAATATAAAACTGTTTCATCTGTAAATTTTGTTTACACTTTGTGAATAATACGCTTGCTTTGTTATGGGAAACGTTTATCTTGAATGACTGTTTTAATGGTTTGATTTTGTATAGTTAATTTATATCTAATGTAGCTCATGTAATATCATGCATGACGCATTACTACTAGTCAGTAGCTTGTTTAGTTACGTGCCTTTTAAGAAATTGCTATATTACACTGTTATCTGAATCACTGACACTAACTGAGCTTATGAATTCATTTGTAAAATAAATCGTTAAACTCAAAACTTAAAGTTTTATTATTGTTAGAATCTTTCAACAACACTAGAGGATGTCCACATGATTATTAATTACCTACATTTGAAATGTCAGTCTGGAGTTAATGTGGAGGAAACAATAAATGAAAAACACCAATCAAAGCCCTAAAGTAGTAAATTCGAAAACCAAGACGATATTCTTAAGCCACAAGTCCATGGACATTGGACGCACGCAGAAAAAATAACCAAATATACATTTATTGACTAAAAAAGGAAACATCACGAACTTCTATTAAAGAAACTATAAGCGAAATAAGGTGCTCGCGATATGGGAAGCGTTTCCTGCTATATAAACGATAAGGATTCAATGCATAATCGAAATCACAATTTCGCATAAATAAATATGATGCAAGGCAACAGCATTATGCCATAGTATAAAAACACACTACAATAATCATCTGAATCATCTAGATTTAATATTAAAAGAAATGTTATTTTTTATTTTAAAGTTATAATAATGGAATACTAAATTGCTTACCTCCTTGCTTATAGAAATGATAGTAAATTTGCTGTGTATTTAAGATGTAAAGCGTGTTTGTGTGATATTCCTTCGTCTTTTCAGAACCACTGTGAAAATAGTTATAATCAGGATAATATACAATTTTCAATTTAAAATAGAAAGTTGAAGGTTTAAGTAAGGCAAACTTTGTCCATTTGTCCAACATAAATACATTTACGAAATACATTCATATGCTTAATCTATCTATGAACAGAAATGTGTCTCTAATCCTTAGCTAAATTGTTTCTATGAAAGTACTTTAAATTTCCTAATGATCTTTTAACGTGTTTATCGGTCTTTCTTAATTTTCCCATAAGCCTGACCCTTAGAAACATCGAATCTTTAAAGACCATTATTTAATTATACCAACTGATTGACAGTTTGCTTACTATTTACAGTCACACGACGACGAGATGAGAACACCTGGAGACGGAAGTCCAGTACAAGGCTATGGACAAGAACAGAAAATGCCAGATGCCGTCCTGAATCAGATGATGAAGCAGGGTAAAAGTGGCACACCAAAGCCTTTTGCATATATAACTGGAGGCATCGATCTTAAAGAATTCAAAAATAGAAAAAAGTATGTTAGCTATCTGTGCCATATGTAATGGATATTTATGTTTATAATTATGTATTAAAAACATTTACAATAAGATTCTCAAGCACAGTTTATATTTAGCACTGTGTATTCATGGATAAGTCTGTAGATGTATTACCATTGTTATTTAAAGATACACATATAATTCAAAAATGCAATCTAAACCATGCCTCCGATAAATATGATATTTATAAGAGGAAGGAGACAACACTAGGCAGTCTCAAGGCCAATCATACCCCAACTTCAAGAGTTTTCAAAACAAAAACGATTAGTGCCATCTTTATCAGATAAGAAGGGAATCACCCTTCATATTTAGACAATAAACATTTGTGTTCATTGTTTTATTTGTATTAGGATATTTGGCTTAGTTATTGACTTTTCAGAGACTGAATTAGTACATCCCAGTCGTAGAATCTTTGTCATGGTTGTCGTTTACTCTTATAATCCGCAATATAATATTCAAATGGTGGTCGTTCAGGCCCAATAGATTTGTTAGTTGAATGGGAAGGTACTGACCCCGCATATCCAATTAGCCACATCATAAACGTCCTTAGCTGGTCAGTGGTGACGGTGTAATGTTTCCGTGTAAATTGCCATTTCACGTCTGAAACTATCTGTTGATATCTGTTATTATTCAATCTGGTTTATTGTCATTTTTGTCATTTCTGATTTCAATTGATGGCCTTTTCCTTGTAAGTATGTCAACCTTCATCTCTTACAGCCGTCCACCACCGCCTGTAATGCCAAAGGCATATAAGGGGCCAAATCTGAATGATGACCCTTCTCCTCAAGAGCAGGTGCAGCAACAACAGCAGCAACAACGCCAACAACAACAAAGGAATCCCCAGCAACCACATTTCTACCAACCACGATCTCCACAACCATATTTACAACAAGTGCATCCACCACCACCACCAGTTAGGTCCAGCTCTGGGTACGTACATGCAACGTTTCGTTCTAAACGAGTATAAATCTTATGAAGAACGGCTCTACTGTAGGAATTATGTCGTTATTATGAAGAAAAAACAGTCGTATTACCTGACAATATTTCAAATTTATCTTGCTAAAGGAGGGAAACAATAAAAATAGTTTTTAATTAGTAAACTTATAGGTGCTTTCTGAAGCTCTATATGATAACTATGCCTGTTGTTGAATGCTATTGTTCATTTGTGTGTGATCCCGTGCATTTTTTGTCTTGCCTGGAACACATTTTAATAAAAAGTATAATTTCAATGCAATTTCGTTATTACAGTTTAACACACTATCATAATTGAGTTATTTCGTTTATTAACATGTGAACAGCATTGAATCTAATGGCATTAATACCGTTATTTTTCAAACGCTCACATTTGAACATTTGAAACCTTTGGTTCGTATTAACCTTTGATATTTTAGACTCAAGTTTCGTGTATGTTGTTTATGTCTTCGTTGTTGTTATATTGTATGAGCATTTTTGTTTATCTTTTTTGTCATTTATTTACTTTATTTGTTATATTTTTTGAGTTGTTTCTAGAGGTGCGTTGATTCAAATTTATGACCTCTACTCATAAGAATAGATATGTTTGTTACAGCTTTAGAGGACACAGCAGAAGTTTACCACCTAGTCCAACATTTTGTAATAAGAAATTTTCAAACTTCACACTTCCACCCAAAAAGACCATTCGGTGAGATTTCTAGGGGAATGTGTAAATGTCTGCTAGAGAAATGTACATATAATGCAATACCTGGGCACCACTCATAACAGAAATGAACATTTACCTACCAGAAATCACGTAGCTATAACTTATGAAACAATATTCAAAATACAAAAATACCGGGCAAAATTGCCTATTCCTCTCTTCTTTAATTGGTAGTATGAGAATGTATGATATCATTAGTTGAAGGCATTATTTCGGTAAGCTGCCTACGTGATTTCTGCTGACAGTATACTATATAATACGATATGAACGTAACATTCATCTAATTAAGTACGTATGTGAATGTCTGCATTCTACAGTAGTGTTTTAGAAGCAAGTATGCATCCCACCCCACATGTCTGTCATAAATGAGTGTATATCGTTATATATGCATCGGTTCACTTTACAGTTGGCTAATATCGCAGTATTTATGACATAAGGCAAGGGGCAATATATATTGTAGAAAGGAATATTGACAAATTTAAGGGAAAGTACATTATAAAATATAACACACAGAAATGGGACATTTAATTCGGGACATTTTCATTTGTTTAAAAGTTAAGTTCATACATATGTAAACTTACAAATGTCAAAATTTGCATGTGATCAATTTCAATGATGCACCATGATTCGCACGTTGTTTCACATTTATTTTCACTTGATTTGCGTTTGGCGTATATAGGACATTGCTTGAAGATTAGCGTAACAAAGTTAATATGCTCAACAATTTATGATAATTCTAAAGAAACTTCCGTATATAAATACATAATAATCACAGAAATATCTTATACCATGCAAATTGAATAATAAGGAATAACCATATTACAAACTTGATTTTCGGATATATAAATCACAACTTTATGGGTACTTTTTGTAATACCAAGACTGCAATAGGTTTATCAAATATAAACTTAGTGTTACTAGCCAAACTATGACACAGAAGCAAAACAAAACTGACTGGAAAAGAGGATAAAAGCGTGATAGCAAAACATCAAGGGAATGAGATTGCAATAATAACAAGATTAGAACGCTACTAAAACGATCAAAGCATGTAACTTATGTTTTGATTTCTATAGATGCATTATGTTTAATGCTACTTGATTTTGATCAAAATCAAAATCATAAGCTATACATCTTTTTGTATTTCTGCACATATAACTGGTAATTTTAATTATTTATTAATACGTTGTCCTTTCAAATGTTTACAATACGATTAGTTTACCAAAAGGAAACGCAAGAACCTTTTCATAAAGTAATAAATATGAAAAACCAAGACGATATTCTAGAGCCGTAAGTCCATGGACATGAACCACAAAAGGAAAACGTGTGACTCACACAGAAAAAAACCCAAATATACATGAATAAACTAAAAAGGAAATATCACGAGCTGCTATAAAAAAGACTAAAAGCGAAACCAGGTGCTCGCCATATGGTAAGCGTTTCCTGCTACATTTGTGTCACCCGCCGCGATGCTCCCGTGTCATTCCGGTGTATGGCAACCCTTTACGTTATTAAAAAAGAAGCATATGTCACTATGATAATATATCACTATTTTGGGGACGAAAAAGAAAAGAAGAAAACCATTTACAGGATAGGAAGAGAAGCAGCAACATTATCGGAATGCAGAGCGGTTAAGATAGTACGACAAGGAGTAAATAAATCATGACCGCATTCTACATATTATATTAAATTATATAATATTATATTATATAACCAAAGACAGACAGACTGACTGACTGACTGAATTCGGATAGACTGACTGATTGACTTACTAACAATTAAGAAAAGGGGTTGCCGAAATATGAAAGCCGAAATGTATGTCAATCAAGCACACTAAGAATACAGGCACGTATAAAGCCAAATTAATGACTGGTTGTCATAAGTTGTTTTAATAGAGTTATAATGGCCTAGATTTCTGACATGGAATTAATTGAATGTTTCAATATGTCGTTTTCTATTTCTTTTGTATTAGATGTGTCTTGTGTTCATTCGCATAATTTTATTTTATTTGCTTCGAAATATATTTACATTTTACTGTGTTAATCTGCATTTAAACCATACCAGAAGTTAATTTTTTTAGTAAGAAAGACAAAGATGTATAATTTATGTTTTGTACCCTGTTTAAGTTATATTTGACGTATCGTTGTCTGGTCTTATTCCGTAGTGAGTCCCTTTAGATACTTGTAAAGTATATAGGATTGAGTTCCACTGTACAGCTTTTGTTATATTTTATTTCTGAAAGATAATTCAGGGAATATAATTTACGGAAATCGTCTGAACCTATTCATTGAGTATGCGCCTGCTAATTGCATGAGAATGTTAGATAATATTGAAAAACTAAATTATATATACTACGTAGAATATTTGGCGGGGCCAAAAAGGGTAAATTTGACAGTATTCCTTTAAATGACATCTCCTCTGAAAATATTAGGCAAATTTCAAACAAAGTTGGCAGGAAGCATCCTCAGGGAAGAGGATTTAAGATTGTATAAATGAAGTGTTTGGCCCCAAGGGGTCAGTAGGACAGGGCCAAAAGTGGTAAATTTGACTGAAGGCCTTTTAACAACATCTCTTCAGAAACTATTGGGCAGATTTCAACCAGATGGGCCTCGTTAAGGCCCAAAGGGCCTCTTGTTATTAATACATTGCAAACAATTAAATCATTCCACAACACTCTGTCTATATTGATGTTGGTAGCAGAAGGAATATTTTGTTTTGA
>JAUMGZ010232713.1:0-10967 GCA_032359645.1 Pododesmus macrochisma
TAACCTTTAAGCAATTCTTATCATGCCATATAGGCAAATTGTTTATATAATTATCTTTTACAAATGTAATGAGTATTAATAAAGTAAAATAAATTTTTCATTTATCAGGCTTTTAACTTCAAAACAGTCTTAAATACTCGAAAGAGAGAAAATGTGGTTAACCAGACATTTTCATCATTAAGTGACCAACATTTTTCAGAAATTGTTTCTATAAGAATTTGCAAGCTATTAAGCCTTCACAAGTAGAGTATAATCACAAGTAGAGTATATATTACTTAGTTGGTGTATAGTACAATTTGGTGCATGTGTTACTGTATATAGTAATTTTCTGCACAGTTTAAATTCTTCTTTTGGAAATAATCACAAAACATTCTGCATTTAAGTTTCATTTAAATGCATTTTTTACCAATGAATATTTAAACTTCTGAAAGCTTGGCCTCGTAAGAAGTTCCAGGCAAGATGGCAAACAAAACAGCAATGTTGACCCCAAACTACAATAAAAATAAAGACTTAATATGGTACACATGTTTATAATGGTAGATTGACAATGTCCAGTGAAACGATCTATTATTCTGTTTACTTCAAAGGTGGGGATTAAAATCTGCCCATGCTTTGATATTTTTTTTTAAAACTTTGTACCAATGTTACTTAAGGTCTAACTTTACAGGAAATAGATTTCTTTAACAACACAGGGTGACGTACATTAAGATAGAGCTCCTTGCATCATTATCTCCATTCAACTGTCAAAGCTAAGGAAATTATAGGAATAAAATTTAATAACAGTTGCACGCATGTGTACATCACTCGTCGCACCTCGACTGATTATGTATATCTAACCTCGGCTGTATCACGTAAACAGCCATGTCTATAGACTGGCTACATCCCCTGATATGCTATGCAATATGACACAACTTGGAATTTGTTTACCAAGTCTATAGCAATACTTTCAAAATGTCTGCACCCACAAAAATCAATAATGTAGCTTTTAATATGATGCATACGCAGAAATATTGGGAATGTTTGGTTTGAATTATTGTCTGATGATGTAAATATTGCTCTACATGTGTATTTTCTATCTACGAAGTGAGAGGGCCTGTTTCCGGCAGAGAATTATAAAGCGTAAGTGCATATCACTTTACCCAATACAGCCAAGGTATGATGTGAGGTACAGAATCGACCAAGGTTTGCCGACTGATGTGTACACACGCTTCATACATGTAATTGTTACAGATTACTTACCATAGTAACACTAACTGATCGGTTGTCATGAAGTTTTTCAGCTTTACAACAATTGACAGGCTGCACCATATATTAGCTACTTTATCCTTCAAAACAGAATAAGGTAAGTATTACAATAGCATTAAAAAGTTTACTATTGCTTAAACTCACTTCAAATTTGAATAAAATATATATGAAAATTTGGTTAATGCAGATATTAAACCTAAAGTGTTGAAACATTTCACATAACAAAGGAAGAATTGATTGTATTAATGAATGCTACATATTGTTTGTTTTGTAACTTTAAAATGGAAGGAGATACAAATTTTACTCTTTAAAAGACCTTAAAAATAAAATGTTTTAACTTTTAACCATTTTTTTGTATCAACATCAGAGATATCCATAGCATTTATGTATATTTGTATACATGAAATTGTCAAATGACTTCACATAATTTCTTCCTTAAGGCTGAAATTCCGTCATCATCTCTAACATAGAAAAACATTTATATATTTACTATTTACAGTGGATTACGACTTCTGTAACTGTTTTAATCTAGAACTAACTACCTCGAACAGCCCTCTGGCAAATGGAAACATTCTGTGTAGGACCTGTATTGCTGAATCTTTACTGTGAAGAAATGGCAACCAACAAACGGCAAATGTAATAATGACCGTTACACCAATCTTTATCAGTCGGAGTAACCTAAAAATGATAAATACAGTGAAGGTATGCTAGTATGTCAATGTGACGATATGAACTGAAGCAGTCATGATATTACCATACATTTTAACAGTGTCCTTAAAAATCTCACTTCGCTAAGAATACAGCAATTACATCTGACAACTACAATCCCTGACGGATGAAGAGATGGGTAATCATGTATAATTCACTGCAGATGAAGACATGTTCAGTGATAAATGATTAAATCAACTCTTAACCCTTTTTAAAGTGTAGAACTTTACATTTTCCATGGTATTTTCTGTCACATTCAAGATTTAGTTTTGTTGTTGCACCACTTTACTTGGTGAAGTAAGAAAGCCAAAAACACCACACACATATCTGTCAAAAAGATGATTCCTATTTACCGCAGTAATGGAATTCAAAATCCAAGTGGTCTGTTAGAGGCTAGGAATTGAGGGTAATAAACAATATGACCTATCAGTAAAGAGGTCTCTTGAGAACTTTTAGATATAAAATATGTTATTTATCTTTACATTTAGATTTTAGATTAATAATCAATTACCCATTTTGATTTTGACTTTTAAAACATGATCCAAGTAAAAAGAAGAAGAATGGAAAAGCATGGTACAGCTCCATCTGTTTATAATTCAAAGCTAAAACAAAGAAACTAGATCCAAGAAGTTCACGACCTTGACCCAGACACAGAATGGCCAAAAGCGCCAAACCTAAGCTGACACAGTTGTATCTTAAAATATCTGTTAAGGAGAATTGTGAGAAAAAATAAGTATAATAATATTTTGTATTTATATTCTATTTTTCCACACACTATATTATCTACTGAGAAACTAAACAATAAGCAATAAGTGAGGGATAGGTGATATGTCAACTGAATTTTGTTAGGATATATAGTGACATTGCCATGCGATGGTAAATGTTAAATATTGAAGAATTCAGGGCTGTTAAAAAAAGTAGTCCGAATATTAAATACTAACATAAGATATTTGTTTCTGTAGGAAATTGGTCTTAAGTGTCGGTTATCACGTACATATACAAATGGAAACAGACCTAAAACTAATGATTTTAAAAGTTAATTGTTTTGTCATTTATGGCTTGTATTTTCCCCCCATTATAACTTCATAGAAGTGATAGTGACATTGTAGCAAGAGAACGAGTTGGCAATTGAAATGTGGAAATTTTGTTACTGTATAACCTGTATTAAGTTTTTAGTGTGATCCTATGATTCTCCTTATTCTTTCCAGCTCAAAAGTACTGTAGTACTTTATGACCATTAATTTTAATTTGCCAAGATGACAAATATTCAATACATAAAGGATACTGAAAATGTCCATGGTCAATCAACATGATTCCTGGGTACAGCAAAAACAACAAGCCATATTTAGCCTGGAACATAAGACAAAGTAAAATGAGTTCATGTAAGATCTGCATGAATATAAAACATTACCAGTGTATTGTATACGATACATCTTTATGTAAAATATGATTAAAATCAGTCAATTCTAGCAAAAGTTAAAGTGCACTAACCACTATGTGATTCAAAGAGGGGCATAACTCTGAAACCAAAAGTCAAATTTTCACAAATGTTGAGTTTGACCTGTATGTTGATCAGATATACCAAATAGGCTAAATATGATTCAAGTTCTTCACTTCCTTCAAAAAATATTGTTTATTTGTTTTACTGGGGATTGGAATCCCTTCAACTTATGTTTAGGTCATATTGAGACAGTGTCTGCTTGTGACAGTGCACAATGATAGTAACTTTGTTGTGCTGTCTCACTGAAATATCATGCTGCAGACACATTGACATGATACTTCACTCCGTCACATTATCTTGACACCTAGCCAACCAGTCCTCCTACTACCCAGAAATGCTGAGCGCTTAGCAAAGAGCGAGAAGATAACCTAATATAAACATCTCAGGTTTGAAGAGGCCAGGGATGGAACCCCGCCTACAAGGACACAAAGACAACACTCTACCACTCAGCCACTGTGCCGGTTCAAAAGATATTGTGAGAAAGAGAAATGCATACGGTACATTGTATATGACAACAATTTTCATTCTGTATATTTGAAACTGGAAAATGGTGCTTCAAGACAAGGAAAATGATTATTCAATGGGAACAACACTAACCTGTGCATCTTTAGATGAGCAATCCAAAAAAGATAACAAAAATACAACTGGAAAAAACAGCAAAACATCTACAGCCAAAACTGAAAGAACAATAATATGCATGAATGTAGATACTGCATATTGATGTCTTGGTATCTTTATAGAAACACATATACATGGTATACCATCCCCAACTATGTATATGCATTATTTCAATTATTCCTCTGAAAAAATCTCTCTGTTATATATATGTACATGCATAAATCTTTAAATAAAGACAGTTAATAAATATACTCAAGATACAAATTTAAGTAATTGAAACACAGTAAATGTACACAAGGCAAGATACACATTTAAAAGAATTAAATTGCAATATTTGAAGGACCACATCTCTTTCATCAAGTGCTAATGAAAGGTCTTTATATGAGTCATAAAATGTGTAATACTTAAATCTATCCCAAAAGTATAAATTAACCTGAGTATCTCATAAAGAGTTTGTGACCAAGACTCTCATGTCCTCTTGATGTATTCAGAGCTACCCAGTCAGGATTGATTCTGTGTGATCTATGATGAAAAATCATAACACATTAAGATTTTCTAAAAATTTATTCTGATTAATTTATTTAAGATTCAGGTTGAATGTTTATGTCATCTGGATAAGGTAAAAAGAAATTGTACCAATTATAGTAAATGTTGACCTGGAATAAAACTATCATTCATTATTTGATAAAAGTTTGATCCCGATATTCTAGGCAACTTGCTCTTTAAATTCAGGAGAAGATTTATTTGTTTGCTTTATTGGGTTCAACGTTCCTTCAACTCATGTATAGGTCATATCGAGACGGAAGAGAAAATTTGATTTCCAATATGATATGTCAAACAGATACATGCGTATGTTTTCTAAAACTAATTGAAAATGTTCAGCTTTCGGTGTGTACAGCTCTCTTTGTTAAGGAAAACAACTTTTTTATGATAACATTTTACTTATCATCTAAAACAAGAGGCCAAATAGGGCCTTAACGCCCATCTGGTTGAAATCTGCCCATTAGTTTCAGAGATGTTGTTTAAAGGCATACTGTCAAATGTACTGAACCCCCCTTCCCAAAGGGATGACATCTACCAAGTTTGGATGAAATTGGTCCAGTATTTTTGGACAAGTCAAAAATGTGAAAAGTTAACATATGTCCTATAGTGTTGAACTTTGACCCCAAAAAGCGTTAACTATTTTTGACCCTAGGGTCACGCCTTAAACAATCTTGGTTCTTCGTGCCCTAAAGTTGCTACATACCAAAACATCAAGATGCAGGCCTTTCTAGTTAATTAAAAGAAGATTTTTGAAATTTTTTCAAATGTTCCCCCTTTTGGACCCCAAAGTGGGACCCAAGCCCCTTCATTTGAACAAATTTGAATCCACTTACCCTAGGGATACTTCCTTCCAAGTTTGGATGAAATTGGTCCAGAGGTTAGGACAAGAAGTTAAAAATGTGAAAAGTTAACATATTTGCTATATATTAATTATTATATACATATATATATTGTGTTGAACTTTGACCCAAAAAAGTGTAATCTATTTTTGACCCCAGGGTCACACCTTGAACAAACTTGGTTCTCCATGCCCTCAAGTTATTACATACCAAAACATTAAGCTCTAGGCCTTCTAGAGTATTAGACGAAGATTTTTGAAGTTTTGTTAAATTTTCCCCCTTTTGGCCCCCTAGTAGTGCCCATACATTTGAACAAATCTGAATCCCCTTTCCCTAGGGATACTTCCTACCAAGTTTGGAAGAAATTGGTACAGGGGTTTAGGGGAAGAAGTCGAAAATGTGAAAAGTTTACGAGGGACGACGGAAGGGATTTGTATGAGAAAAGTCCACCTTGGACCTATGGTCCAGATGGATTAAAAATGCCTCCCTGCAACATCTAAATTAACAATTAACAATTAAGTGGCCTGAGAACCAAGTACATGTAGTTAATTTTGCATAGCCTTATACACTGATAGAATTAAAGGGTACATGATTGAGGTACCTATGTAAGTATTTTAAACACAATTCTACACACAGAAAATGTTGAATTTATTGAATGCACAAAATCTTTCCTTTTCTAAGATATTTAAGTCTAGATGTTATTGTAATACAAAGTGTAACAAGATAACAATACATTCAATTTTCAAATCTGATCCATATTTTACAGAGCACAAGAATTTGTATATGTGTTCCCCTCTCTCTGAAAATTCTACCTTGTTCCTCCAAAGTCATTGTACCATATCACAAATTAAATAAGTTTTCACTAGAGTAAAATCTCTTGTTTGGGACTAACATTAACACATTTGTAGAAAATTTAAACATAATTAAAATGTTAATAATATATAACCAAAGAATATTTAAACAATACAACAGTAAAATAACTTTTATATGAATAAAATGTGTATCTGAATATACAGTTCCCAGTTGTAATAGAATACATGTACATCTCTATAAAAATGTAATCACATCCTTTTTGTTTTTTTTTAAATATTACATATTGTATGAAAGACTTTTTATTCTGAATAAATATATATATATATATATATATAATATAATTATAACTACGGATATATTGCTTATAGACTTGAGCTGAGTATTGCTAAATATCTCATGATAAAATACATACACATGGGTCACAATAAGAGTAAAGTAAATAATCTATTCTAAGCTCTGCAAGTATCGCAATTAGCAGAGTTGCTCCAATGTGATCCAGTATGTATAACAATAAAGTAAATACATCTATTCTAAGCTCCTATATGACCTAATATATCACAATAAAGTAAATACATCTATTCTAAGCTCCTATATGACCCAATATATCACAATAAAGTAAATACATCTACTCTAAGCTCCTATACGACCCAATATATCACAATAAAGTAAATACATCTATTCTAAGCTCCTATATGACCTAATATATCACAATAAAGTAAATACATCTACTCTAAGCTCCTATACGACCCAATATATCACAATAAAGTAAATAAATCTATTCTAAGCTCCAAAATGACCCAATATATATCACAATTAATATATTGTGAAACTTTTAACTTCGTTGTTATACTATAAGGAAAGTTTATAATTATTTGTAGTTCTGTTCTTTTTATGCATTCCCAGATATAAAGAATACAAAGTCCTGCATACTTCTGTCCGAATAACCATTTTAGCATTATGGAAAAAATTCAGTTAAATTCCTACTGAGTTAAACACCATAAGACAATGCAATAATCATATTCTATCTAGAAAAAGATTAAGGTTTAGAAAAATATTTCTTTACAAATTCCTGTACGTTTGTCATGCATCTGTGAAATATGATTGATATGGTAACTGAGTCATATCAAAGGGGAATAATTTGGTTCTTTTAACGACCAATTATGGGACTTATTTCAAGTATTAAGTTTTTGAAGATTCTACATGCATATCATGTTGTTTTTTTCATGAGAAGAAGTGATATGGAGCTTTTTCAAGATAAACACCAATTTCATTAAGCACAGCTTGAATTTCTCAGGAATACATATGTATGGAGGTTCCACAAAAACAACAACAACAACATGATGGATGACTGGCAAAACATAAAAATCAAATTAAAAGTAATCAAATCCAAGTATAAATCTGTCAGTTCATGCTCCTCTTTATTAAAGATGAACTTCAGTCCACCTTCTGAGATTTACTGTCAGAACATGCTCCTCTTTATTTAAGATGAATTTCAGTCCACCTTCTGAGATTTGCCACTATACATCATTATCGCCACAACTTTACCAGCACAGGATGAAAGGCCTATCAAATTTGGAAACTGTGAGTGATAAGTGAAAAAAGATAAAATGAATGATGTGAGGTTTCAACAAATAAACAATACACATTCTTTAAATGATAAAAAGAAATAAATTATCTTTTTAATAATCAATAGTAAATATAGAACCTAAAGACCTCAATCTCAACCATGTACCAGTAGCATGCAATAACAAAGACTAAGCACTTTAAATAAGAACATTACTTTCATCTACATTCATGGATACTTGACAGAAAATATTTTGTTAACCAAATTCAACCTTATTTGTATACATGTACAGACAGACTCGCTTTAAAGAGAGCCATCATAGGCAGCATATCACGCCCAAAAATGTCCCTGTGCAGCATTTAATATATAATTTTTTTTGTATTCGAGAAAGGCAATCTAATTAAAATTGTATCTTGATTTGCTCCCATTTCTGATTTGCCCTGCATTCTCATTAAAATTGTATCTTGATTTGCTCCCATTTCTGATTTGCCACGCATTCTCATTAAAATTCTATCTTGATTTGCTCCCATTTCTGATTTGCCAGGCATTCTCATTAAAATTCTATCTTGATTTGCTCCCATTTCTGATTTGCCATGCATTCTCATTAAAATGATATCTTGATCTGCTCCCATTTCTGATTTGCCATGCATTCTCATTAAAATTCTTTCTTGATTTGCTCCCATTTCTGATTTGCCACGCATTCTCATTAAAATTCTATCTTGATTATAAAGCATGGCAAATCAAAAGCCGGAGCAATTCAAGATATAATTTTAATTAGATTGCAACAAAGGCTGCAAAGAAGGCAATTTTTGTGAAATGTTTCTTTAACACATTGTATTTCCTACCTAAAGTTGTGAAATTGTATTTATTGGGGTTAATGAAAACTGAAGGTTGAATTAGGATATTGATACAGCATATCCCCACTGTGACTTTCTTGCAAGAGTTATTGCCCCTTTATATACCTTTGCTTACTTTTTGGGGATCTGGGAGAGAAGGGAAGACATGTGTTTTAATGACCAAAAAAATTCTACCGGTAGTTATATTAATGTATGTGTTTCTTTTGTATTTTCATAACTCACTTTATTCACAAATATATACTTACATAGATGTAGAAATCTCCTAAGAGAATACCATAGCACAGCCATGCTATACAACAGGCAAAAGCTCCTATCAACATAGATATGGACAGACTATCAGCACTTTGTTCTTGTACACATTGAATCTATAATCAATAATAACACCATATGATTTCAGACCTGCAGTAGGCTTTTAAACTTAATTAATTTGCATAATATATAAGTTAATAGTGTTCAAGTTTATATTGAAGGCATTAAGAATGATATTCAATAACTAAATCTTATTCTTGTACATAAACGTTTTTGAATACTTTGATATTTAAACCTCAAACTGTAATACTTAATAAAGAAAACATTCATGTACTAGAGTCAATACACTTCTAAATATTTGTCCAATAATCAAATTTAAAGTAATATCATAGCTTAGTACTGAATAAACAACATTAGCCTATTAAAATAAAAATTGTTTCCATGCTTCAAAGTTTGATTAGCACTCAATAACTAGACACTATCAATTTAAATTTCACTTTCTAGGAAATACTATGCCATTATGCTAATAGCATTAAAACTATACATCTAATGCAAGCTTACCACTTCCAGAAATGGACAAATCATGAGGAAAAATGTAACAACAAACATCAGTAGTCCAAGCTTATCAGCTATGATGGCCTGTTTGAATCCCTGAGAGTTCAGATATAGATACACTACATAGAACACTAAACCGACCAGTCCCGCCTTCATGGATGGTAGGCCCTGTCAATATAAAAATAAAGAATAAGACTCATTTAATTTCTCTGTTGAAACATCACAACTTAATTATACGATAATGTTTGCTTAAGCTATCTGTGTTTTAAATAAATTTTCCATTTTGGGAATCTGTATAAACTTTGATCTTTAAAACAAATCAGAGGTAAATGTTGTATATACGTACCTACCAACTAGTTGAAAACCTCAAATAGGAGAAATATATTGATTCCATGGGGAGATTCAGTATTTGGAATATTAGAATTTTCATAGGGAGACAATGCATCAATTGCCAGAATTTTAGTCTACAAATAGGGAAATTCACTATTCATGGGGAAATCTGGCAGGTACATTTTTTCAATGTGCTTCATATACTTAGTAGGAAAGCTACTCTCATAGAATTTAAAAAAAAATATATTGGCAGGGAGACCATAAGCTTTATAAGCAACCTATGTATCAAACACCAGGTAACAAGGATACATGCAGTTTCAATGACTTCACTTTGCTCGTAAATATCTACATGAAAATATTGAGTTCATTTAAGGAAATATATAAAAAAAGAGGCCCATTGGGCCTTAACGTCCATCTGGTTGAAATAGGCCTATTCAAGTAAATATTTGGCATTTGAATATTTTTCCCAGGGTCATGCCTTGAACAAACTTATTTCTCCAAGCTCTAAAATTGAATATATAACAAAACATTTAGCACTAGGCCTTCTTGTTAATTAAAGAAGTTTTTATGAAATTTTGCAAATTTCCCCTCTTTAGGCCCCGTTAAGTGGTGCCCCTGGGGGCTGAACCGCTTCATTTGAACATACAGGTATCTAAATATCCTTCCACCCAGGATGACTTCTACCAAGTTTGGATAAAATTCGTTCAGTAGTGTTGAATTATGACCCCTAAACACATAACCTATTTTTGACCCCAGGGTCAAGCCTTGAACAAACTTGGTTCTCCATGCCCTAAAGCTACTACATACAAAAACATTAATCTCTAGGCATTTCTAGCTTATAAGAAGATTGTTGAAACTTTGTCAAATTTCCCCTCTTTAGGCCCCAAAAGTGGCGACCCCTGGTTGCCAAGTCCCTTCATTTGAATAAATCTGAATTCCCTTCCACTAGGGATAACTTCTACCATGTTTGGATGAAATTAGTTCAGTAGTTCAGATATGTCAAAATTGAAGAGTTAACTATTTGCTATAGGTTTGAACTTTAACCCAAAAACATGTAAGGGGGCCACGATGGCCTAGTGGTTAAAGTCGCCGACTTGTAATCATAAGAGCCTTTCACCTCCTAGTTTGATTCCCGTCCGGGGCGT
>JAUMGZ010232724.1:0-10967 GCA_032359645.1 Pododesmus macrochisma
ACATTGACATGATACTTCACTCGGTCACATTATACTGACACCGAGCCAACCAGTCCTTCTCCTACCCATTAGTGCTGTGTGTTAAGCAGGGAGCGAGAAAAGTGCCCAATTTTTACATCTTGGGATATGGCGCCACCAGGATTCGAACCTGCTATCGCGAATTCTCTTCAATAGTGTACCAACACGAGGCGAACACGCGAACCACTGGACCACCGCGCCAGTAACGTGTCGTAGTACTTGTCATTCTTTTTAACTTTTAACTATTACTTTTTAATTGCAAAGTTGTTAATCAACATGTTTAAGACAGTTTTTATGATTTTATTACATACATAAAAACATTATCTGTTTTTGTTATTTTCTCCAAGTACTCTTTTGTTGCAATGAAACATGTCTACACTAGTTATTTCCGGTGGCTGTTCTGATCAAGACACTTATGGCTGCGAATTTCAATTTCAATTACTGGAAAATAAATTTGTTGTGGAAAAAACATTAATGAAAATATAAGTATTAAACTGTTATTTGTTGACGTTTATGGTGCTATAACTCTGAACAGGCATGCAGACAAATCGAATAATGCGCGCTACAGTTTAATGTTAAAATATTAGTTTTTATATCTGTCTGTATTTTACATTCCAGGTGAAAACAATGGAAGAAAGACGTTGTTACCTTATCTGTAAATCTGCAACTGGAAAATAAGCTGATGGAAAACAACAACATTGAAAACCTTTTTTAAAGTTATGCACAATGTACAAGACATGCAATAAAACAGACAGTGAGCATTCCTTGAAGAGAAAACGGGATTGTCTTTTAACGAAAATAAAGTTTGTGTCTAAGAAACTGGAAGAAATAAAACGTGCAGATTGTTGCCCCAAACCTTTGAAAACTTTTCTTGTTGATCATAAGTCTGATCTTATAGGTCAAAAGAGAACATTTACTAGTAATACAGGCATTGTCTTGGATAAGAACTGTTTTATTGATACTATTCCATTTAAGAAAAGGAGGTGTAATAATGCTGCACAAAAAAGAAAGCTTAATATACACTTTGATGTTAAGGACAGCAATATACCAGAGAAAAGTTGCAAAGTGAAAAGTTCAATTGAAAAGCAAGCACTAACCTATGGCCAAGATGTAGATGTTCATCAAACATTTGATTCTTATGTTTCATCCAAAATCAAAGGAAGGGAAAACCAAGAGGAGGAACAATCCAATCATGAATATATCACAATTTCACCATTAAATGAAACATTGAGGCATGATCAAGACACTTTTAATAATAATAAACTAGGTAGATTTTCAGTGGCACCTGAGTGCATATCAAATTCTAAGAGGCAAGTTGGATCATGCAAGAGAACAATAGAAAACACGATATTTTCAGAACAGACACATTGCATAAATGTGAACAAACCACAGCATGATCAAGACACTTTTAATAATAATAATAAACAAAGAAAATTTTCAGTGGCACCTGATTGCATATCAAATTCTAAAAGGCAAGTTGAATCATGTGAGAGAACAATAGAAAACACGATATCTTCAGAACAGACACATTGCATAAATGTGAACAAAACACAAAACACATCTTTATCATCTGGAAAGGAGGCTATTCGTCTTGTCCACAATAGTCCTTTGAACAACAAACATGAGTTGACAAAGGTAGTTCTAAAGGATCAAACTATCATAGAAGCTGTCTTGCCTGTTAAATCAAACAATGCAAATCTTAGTCTGAAGTCTTATAAATTGGCACGTGTAGAGGAAAACACAGAGCCAGATCTTATGGTATTGGACAATACAGGACATGATGCTCTAGAAGAAAACCAAGAATACAATGCTTCATCTCGGGTAGGAAATGCTGTTGACAATAGCAAACATACTGTGGAAAAACATGATAATAGAATGTCCCCAAGAAGTTCAGATGATAAAAACAATAGCAAACATACTGTAAAAAAACGTGACATTAGAATGTCTCCAAGAAGTTCAAATAACAATAACAATAGCAAACATACTGTGGAAAAATGTGACAATAGAATATCCCCGGAAGGTTCTTCTGTATCTGCTCCAATAGTTGAGACACCATCTGATATTAACAAGAATACAGAGCAACAGAAATTTCTTGTAATATTGCCTTTTACTTTAGGAAATCAAACATCACAAAAGAAATCACCAGTAGCTATAAGACCAAAACCAGATAAAGTCTATCAAAATGGTTTGTTTCAACCACATCAGCAACAACAACAACAACAACAGCAGCAACAACAACAACAACAACAGATACCCCAACAACATAACACAGTTGGCATACAGCAAACAGGTGGTAACATTTACGAGCAACACAGTTGTGAACTACAAACTTCACTCCTAGGCCGTCATGTCTCAGACAAACATGGTCTACTTCCAAGTCTTAAGAAATTAGATAAAAACAAAGGATTAAAAACAACAGACAAGGACAATGTTATGAAGGATAACCATCAAACTCACAATAATAATGTATTGAAGGGACAAAACACCACCGTAGAAAAGAGATTGTTTAAAGAACGACGAACTATATGTGAAAAAAATGCTTCTCAAGAACTACAAACCACAGGTGAAATGAAGTATCAGAAGCTTCAAATACCCTGTGAGCTCTCTTTACTACCACAAGTTACAGTTGAAATTAGTGTACTCCAGAAACAAAATGCTGATGGAAACAATAGTTTCAGAGAACAGCAAATTGTAGACAAAAATGTGTTGCAAGGAAGTCATTTTCCAAATGAGAACAATGTTTTCAGTGAACAAAAACCTGCAGGTAATTGCAGTGCATTTCAAAGGACTACTGAAAGCACTGATCTACAGGACACAGAAACTACTGGTAAGGGCAATGTCTCTAGTAAAATGTCAGAAGACAAAAGCACAATTGATCATAGGGGAAAGGTACAATGCCCAACTCCAGCTACTGAAAGGGATATATCTGATGGAAGACAAACCCTAGACAAAAATAACAACATCTCAGAATTGCAAGCCATTGCTAAAGAAAATGTACTGGAAGGCAAGCCAACTATTTGTACAAACCACATGGTGTATGGACATAATTCAACGGTCAAAAACAGTGTATTCTCAGAGCAAAAATCCAGTGTTACAAAAAACACCATTATCTCTCCAAAACGACAACTTGAATCTGTTATCTTACAACCTGTTACAATTGAAGGTGTAGGTGAAAGTGACACACACATTCAAAAACCTTCCATCACTTTCACACAAGTATTGTCAAGAGAAAATAAGCATATTTTCAAATCATACCTGTTGAATACTCGCACCAAAGTCACTCCTGAAAGGTCAAATCAATGTAACATACAAAATAAACAAATATCAAATGTACCTTGTGATCTAGAACTAGTAGAAGGTAGCAAACCTTCCAGTAATGATGTTCAAAATACTGAAGGTTCTGTCATTGTACAAAAAATTACCTGTGAAAGTTCTTGTCAGACAGATTTTGAATCCTCCGACAGTGAAGGTGTTAAGAATACAGATAAGAAAACTCACAAGATAGTTTCTCTGTTGAGTGAAAATCTTGATGACAAGAACCAATCTGTGACAACTGAAAAAGAGACCAGTGAAAGTTTATGCCTACAAGATTGTGATCGTGTAGAATGTAGTTTTAATGATCAGAGAAGATTGGACACTAAAAAGACCTGTCTTCAGACAAAGCAACATAGAGTTGGATATAAAGTGTCTTCTAACGAGGGTTTACAAAGCAACTCTACAAGTAAAAAGAAAACACAAAAGTCTTTGACTTTTATTTCAGTGACTGATGCAGAAAATGTCAAAAGTCAAAACATGATTCCAGGTGAGCGGTATGCAGAAACTCTCAAAACAAGTGACTTAAGTTCCATACCATTGCCTCGGAAATCAAAAAAAGAGTTATTGAAAATACAATCCAAATTAATACAATATTTACAAAACAAAATTGAGTCAAAACCAATGACTTCTTCGAATACCAACCAGAAATATCAATCAGAAATTCAAAATACCTTAACACATGTGAGTGCAAATCAGACACCTGGAATTCAGACATTACCTGAGAGTTCAAATCAGACACCAAAAACTCTTACATTACCTGTGAGTTCAAATCAGACACCTGGAATTCAGACATTACCTGCAAGTTCAAATCAGACACAAGCAACTCAAACCTTACCTGGGAGTTCAAATCAGACACCTGGAATTCAAACCTTACCTGTGATTTCAAATCAGACACCTGGAGCTCAAACATTACCTGTGACGATTACAAATCAGATACCAGCAACTCGAACATTATCTGTGAGTACAAATCAGACACCAGCAACTCAAAAATTACCTGGGAATTCAAATCAGACACCAGCAACTCGAACATTATCTGTGAGGATTACAAATCAGATACCAGGAATTCAAACATTACCTGGGATTACAAATCAGATACCAGGAATTCAAACCTTACATGTGATTTTAAATCAGACACCTGGAGCTCAAACTTTACCTGTGAGTTCAAATCAGACACCTGGAGCTCAAACATTACCTGGGAGTTCAAATCAGATACCAGGAATTCAAACCTTACCTGTGAGTTCAAATCAGACACCAGGAATTTATAGTTTTTCCTTGCCTGCGAGTTCTAATCAGACAAAACAAAGTCAAAGCACTTCATCAAATGTAAATTTAAACACTTTTGATCAGTTTCTAGACAACAAAAAACTAACCAAAAATTTTAAAGATTCATGGGAAAGTACAAATGAGAGATTTTACAGTTTAATTGGAGATCCAAAAAAAGGGTCATTTGGTGTGAAATGGAAGCATGAAATGCGTGATAGAACTGCACCTCAATCTGAACAATATCGGCTCAAAAAAACTGATGGTAATGTGAGAAAGGAAGGGTCCAATTCATCAGTTATTCATAATATGAAGCCAGTTGACAGAACTATTCCATCAGGAATGAGGGACAATATAGTGAAGTATTCAGGAGAAGACGAGTCCAGTCCTTTACACAATGTCCTAGAACTGCTTAACAATTCATGTATTGATGAAAGTTTCAACCTTCCCAGGCAAGATAATGTTGACTGTTTAATAGGAAAGAGTATCAAAGATGTTACTATACGTGAACTGTTTGATATACCTTTCAGTATGAATCAACATTTATATAATGCAGATGAACCGTTTGTTTCTAAGGTGGGGGATTTGAGCAACCTTACATGCAATTACTACCTACCAGAAACAAAACCGTGCATCCCAGTATTTCCTACAGTGATTGAACAGGACGCTACTAGGAAGTGTCAAACAGTGTTGTTAAATGAGAATCAGAGGAAATGTGACCTGTCTGATGAAGTTTGTTTATCAGGGCAATGTATGAATCAAGCTTTACTATTGGATGGTTCTTCAATTGATCAAAGTAATCATGATTCTTCTCCAACACACTCAGACAGAGTACAAGAATATGAGAGGTTAATGTTGAACAAGGATCAAGTATTTATGAATGACTGGAATAAAATGTTCATCTACCAAAGCCAGTCAATAGATGCTCATTACTGGCCTGAATATTTAGTGAAGCATCATGGCACATTTACTGGATTCAAAAACACTCATTATGTATACAAGATGTTTGCAGATGATGTTTGTCAGATGCCATATAAACAAGTATCTCACGAGTTTAAGAAGCCTTGCTACAATAAACGCCGTTTTTCTGAGCAGTTAAAATTAAAGTTCAATGGGCGAATAATATTCCTTAGAAAAAGTCTCTACATCAAAATTCTGAAGCAAAATATGTTGCCACTGCTCTACAGTATGTTAAAAAAGCACAGAAAAATTAAGTATCAGAAAAAAATGGAAAAAAGGAGGCGTGCAAACACTTGTGATCCTGAGGCAAATTTGAAAGGGAATTTGGTTGTGGGTCAAGATTTGGGTGTTAGCGATGTTAAAAAAATGCCTTACAAATCTGAACCAAATAATTTAGCAATGAATAAAGCATCTCATGAGTGCAGTCAAGGGACTGGTCTTGGTCATTTTGTTGGTTGTACACAAAGTTTTGATTTACCACCATTACAGAAACCCCGGTCTTTCCTTTGCAAAGAAGGATATTTATGTGATAAAACTGGAAAACAACATAAACTACAGTGTTGTCACGATCCTGATGTACATGCAAAGTCAAACGAGAAAATCAAAGAGATTTCAGTTAATGACCGACAAGAAGAAGAAATAGAAAATTCTAAAATTCACGAAAGAAAATATTCAAAGACTTGCAATCATGTGAAAAATTTGAAAGAAAAGGTTGTGGATCATAATATGTACTTTGGCCATGTTGAAGAACTATCTGACAAGTCTGAACCCAGTAAACTGGCATCTCTTGAGAGCAGTCATATGAATGTTCTTGGTCATACTACTAGAAGTACACAAAGTTTTGATTTACCACCATTGAAGAAACCTCAGTCTTTTCTTGAACGAATTTGCAGTAAATCTTGCCAAGATACTGTAAATGCTGAGTCTCTAATTACAGAATGTATGCAAGATAAGACTAAAGAAGCCCTATTAGTGAATAGATGTACTATTCAAACAAAGGCTAACAACAATGGACCTTCAGATGTTCTACACGACTCTAAACCACACTGTGATGTGCAAATATGTAAAGATCAGGCCGAGGTAGAGAACATGGGTCAAATTATTGGACAGAACACAAATTCATTAAGTGAAAACACTTCACACAAAAATATTAACCTTTATAAAGTGTCAGATAAACAAGCTGTATTAGGGGAAAATCCTATATATTTGACAAAAAACACCAATTGTAGTGTACAATTTTTGTGTGAAAACAATGGTGAACTATATAAATTGCCGTGTAGTGTTGTGCCAGAGGCGGGATATCTGTGTGCAAGAACTGGAAAACTATATAAACTACAATGCTGTCACCACCCTGCTGTAAATTCAAAGTCAAGTGATAATGTCAAGGCCATGTCGGTAAAAGACCAACAACAAGAATTACTATGTGAAAAAACTGGAAATTTTCTTCCTTTAAAAAAAAGCTGCATTATATTGAATGGTAATCGGCAATATTTACGTGAAAAATTGGCACGCTTTGCTTGTGAGTTGCCATGTAAAATCAATCCGTCTATTTTAATGCGCATGAAGGAAAGAGAAGAAAACATGCAACTTGTTTTGGATAAAGAAGACTGGATAAACAGAGGTACTTTTTCAGAAATTCATTCATCAAGTCTGTTAGGTAAGATACCTAGAATAAAATCAAAAATTATTGAAGTCCCACAAAAACGGCCATGTAAAATCTCTCCATCTATTATACCACACATCAAGGAAAGAAAAGAAAATATGATGAATAGAGAAGACTTGATGAAAATAAATTACAATACAGGACGTCACTCATCAACTCTGTTGGGAAAGATATCTAAATTAAAATCAAAAATGATGCATGTCCCAGAAAGACGGCAATATTTACATGAAAAATTGAGGTGTTTTGCTCGCAAGTTGCCTCGTAAAATCAATCCATCTCTTATGCCACACATCAAGGAAAGAGAAGAAAACATGAAGATGATAGTGGATAGAGAAGACTTGATGAAAATTAATAACTCTACAGGAAGTCATTCATCAACTCTATTGGGCAAGATATCTAAAATCAAATCAAATAAAGCAATAAGTAGACACAAATTGATAGAGGACATGAAAGATATACAGTGTGATATTGAAGAGTGGATAAAGAGTTTAAATAAACACAAAAACACCTCCATCGAGACAGAGATGAGCAGTCCTGAAAACAGAACATGTGAAGTACCAGAACAAAGTCACTCAACTACAACAGTGTAGTCCTGAAAACAGAACATGTAAAGTACCAGAACAAAGTCACTCAACTACAACAGTGTAGTCCTGAAAACAGAACATGTGAAGTAACAGAACAAAGTCACTCAACTACAACAGTGTAGTCCTAAAAACAGAACATGTGAAGTACCAGAACAAGGTCACTCAACTACAACAATGTAGTCCTGAAAACAGAACATGTGTAGTACCAGGACAAAGTCACTCAACTACAACAGTGTAGTCCTGAAAACAGAACATGTGTAGTACCAGGACAAAGTCACTCAACTACAACAGTGTAGTCCTGAAAACAGGACATGTGAAGTACCAGAACAAAGTCACTCAACTACAACAGTGTTTAGTTGTGTCAAAAGAAAATGAGACCAGAAAAGCTGTCGATGCACAAACAGAAGTACAACCAAGAGTGAAATAGGCTTTAGATCAAGCTGGTGTAAAGGAACTCGGAAATGTTCAATATTTGCAGGATGAAAAAAAGAGACAATAGTTATATGGTGAAGAGTAAACAGATGGACAGCGTTCTTGTAGAAATGTGATAAATGATTCTATGGAAGTATTGATGACTTAGTTCTTGTAGAAATGTGATAAAAGATTCTATGGAAGTCATTGATGACTTAGTTCTTGTAGAAATGTGATAAATGATTCTATGGAAGCCATTGATGACTTGTTAAAGCTGGGTGATGTGCAGAAGAGAAGAGTTCTTTGATAACTGCCAATTACACAAGTAAATAATCAAAGGCCATAGATAAAACTTGAGAGAAAATCTGTTTGAAGTAACACAGTTATTACATTTGTTAGACATTTTATAAACAGTATCTTCATCCTGGTCAGAAGTGTTTCTCCAAAATCCCATCAACTGGATATGGGCTTAAACAGCAAGGACCCTAGTAGATGAAATGCAGCTATGTTTGCCTTAATGACTAATGTTCTTTAAACTATGATCACTACGGTACCTAGAAATGTTTTCCATT
Organism: Pododesmus macrochisma; assembly: GCA_032359645.1. NCBI lineage: Eukaryota > Metazoa > Mollusca > Bivalvia > Pectinida > Anomiidae > Pododesmus > Pododesmus macrochisma. The sequence goes on from JAUMGZ010232724.1 coordinate 8,784, forward strand.
GATGAAAACTTTGGAATTAGTTTTGTCTTCTATACATGTACATACTTGGTGACAGTAAAGTGTATTACACCAAGATACAAATATGTTTTGTGGTGATTGTTAAAAGCAGGGATGTGGAGAATACATTATGCTCTATTACTATTACTGTTACATTGAGGAACATATAAAATATTGGGCAGAAATGAATTATAATATAACTAATACTTGTTTATCATTGATATTAAGTTGTTTCTTGCATATAATAAAAGTTTACCTTTTATTTTTGAGAATATTTGTGTGAAGTTGTTTGTTTTCACTAGTTTCTCTGTCAATTTGTGTTTCTTCACTTTTTGTGCACTTGTATTATTCACACTTTGATAGCATTATTTATACTTTGTTGTGCTTGTTTTTAAAAATCTGTCTGGAGCATTCCTTTAACAGTAATTCTTGAAGGATTATCGAACTCAGTTGGTAGTACATCTTGGGACAAAGGGAAAGTCTCGATCAGGAGGATTAATGGTAATGATTACTTGAAGGTGCAGTACATTGTATATCTATATATATCGGGTTATTGTTTTAGTCCCTCTGGACTTGATGTCCAGTGTGAACTTTAAAAATAGAAACGCTGTCCCTTCTTCTTTAACTTTTCATATATTTATCAAAAACCACTGAACAAATTACATCCAAACGTAATGTAGGAAGTGTCCCTAGAGGAAGGGGATCAGCCTCAAGGGGGTCACATTGGGTAAAATTTGACTTTCTAAACTTAAATAATAACTTAGAAAGCATTGAGCTTAACACATGAATATGTAGTAACCTTAAGTTGTGGATAATCAAACCTGTTTCCAACATGACCCTAAGGTCAAAATGCGTTTTTGGGTTCAAAGGTAAACTTTTCACAATATTGACTTCTCAAAAACCATTTGACTAACTTTAACCAATCTTGGTAGGAGAGGACAATTCAAATTATGGGACCTGGCTTCGACTGGGCCAAAACAAATTGATAAAATTAATTAAAAATAAATCCTCAAAGTAGAAGACCTAGAGCTTAATGCTTTTGTATGTAGGAACCTTTGGTCATGGAGAATAATCTTTGTTCAAAGCTTGTCCCTGAAGTAAAATGTTGATTGCACTTTTTGGTGTAAAAATTCAACAGTATCAGTATAGCAAATATGTTCACATTTTCAACTTATCCAAAACCTTTAGACCAGTTTCTACCTAACTTGGTAGGAAAGATCCGTAGGGGAAGAAGATTCAGGTGCGTGGAATAGTGTTAAAAAATGAATCTGTGGCTTCCTTGTCTAGCAGTGGACATAGATTGATACCACATGATTGGCTGGCTCAGTGTCAAAGACTTGTTTTGAAGTGGGGTGTAATTGCAATTTAACTTATGTTAAATTCCATTTTAAGTTCTTTTCCGGGGGTATACTGGAACCAGGTTGTCTGTCTGTCTGTCTGTCTGTCTGTCTGTCTGTCCGTCTGTCTGTCTGTCCGTCCGTCCGTCCGTCCGTCCGTCCGTCCGTCCGTCCATCTGTAGACGCAACTTTGTTGGACTACTGTTCCTTAACTACTGAACTCAAATCAACGGTGGTGAGTACAATTTATCGCAACATCCTGACAAGGTGTGTTATTTATTCAAATTTGAGTTACCTCCCCTTAAAAGAGTTATGGCCATTTATCAAACAGTATATGCCCAATGGGCTTTGATAAGCTCACTGAAGCTCTAAGTCTTCTTGGTCAATATTACCATATTCATTCCCCTTAAAATGTGATGTATCCCATCATTTGAACATGCTGTATGTCAATTTTCATTTAAAATTGTGTGGTTGTGTTAGATGCTAGGCTTTATAGTTTATCAGAAGATTTTTGAAATGTTGTCACATTTCTCTCTTTGTGGCATCCCCTGGGGGCAAAGCCCCCTCCTTTCCAAAAATATGAATCCCCATCTCCTAGGGGAGCTTCATTCCAAGTCTTATTGAAATTGGTCCAGTGGTTTTGGAGAAGTCGAAAATGTGAAAAGTTGACATATTTGCACTAGTGTTGAACTTTGACCCCAAGGTCACGCCTTGAAAAAACAAGAGGCCCATGGGCCTTAACGTCCATCTGGTTGAACAAGCCTATAAATTTGGCGCATTTTGATTGGTCATGAAGCCCTTTATTTTATTGGAACATTATATGCACTGTATCATATTTTTTGAAGATGAC
>JAUMGZ010232746.1:0-10966 GCA_032359645.1 Pododesmus macrochisma
AGAGAGTTATATGACCATAACATGTAACAATACTAAGATAATGGTTCAAGAATGTAAAGAGTTTTGTTACTATATATAGTTTGTATTTTATCGAAATAGGTCATTATAATGAATTAACACAACAAGGAGATATATTTTTCAGACGGTTCATCCTTAAGAGTTGAGAGTGTGATGAATACGTCCATGAAAGAGTTATTCAATGTCTGTATTATCAGTACTAGAACCGGACCGATTTGCTAAAGTTGAAGGCATATATCACTACGTGTAATTAATAAAGATATCTGCATTTACTGTCATGAGATATCTCACTTAAAATTAGCTCTCACGGAGAGCGGAAGATAACGACTGGATGTTTCGGGTTAACTTTAAGTTAAAAAAAACCAGATATCTTCATGTAAAATAGCAAATCTCCCGGAAGTTTTTGCAATTTTTCTTATTTTCTATGACAAAATTCCCGGGAAACGGGCAAATTTATGCATGCGGCAGGAAAAAAGTTTGCCCTTTCATCGGTTTTCTCCAGGCTACTGACCTGCATCTGTCTGTGGTGCGACCATAAGCGACGCAAATCACGTACGCATATTGTTTGCCTTTACTGTCGTTTTCATTTTCGTTTGTGTTAATTAGTGATTGATTGATATGACGTCAGCATGTCCTTTGATTTACAGAAATCAGTGAACAAACTTTGATTTAGTTCAAATTTACAATGTTGGTATCAATAATAAACAATTAAAAGCTAAATTATAATGTCGCTTCGGATTATGCAGTGCCCGTTTTAAAATTATAAAAATATTTTGGTTATTTTTTATATACTAGCAGCCTGATCAGACGATTATGACAGTTCGTGTTGTCATTTCGGTAAGTCACGCCTACATTACACCGCACAGGTAACTTCCGGTTAAGTGAATCACTACCTTTGGGCCAGTCTATCTTCCAGCTAACTTCGGGGTGTCAAATATTAATGTTAATCAAAATATTCGAGTAAAAGAATAATTGATAACTTATCGACAAAAAATCGACAAAAAATAGTATTTTTGAAAGGTTTGTTTGAAGATATTTATCAAAAGAAGGAATATTAATGGATTTTCTTGTTAAATAAAACTTGTGTTTTGAACCGCCTACCCTATAAGATTGGCTATTCCAATAAGCCTATAAGGTACCTGGAAGTTTCGTCAACTTCGGGGAGTGAAAAACAAATACATTTCAGGCTGAGATATTTCAAGTGAAGAAAATGATACGGACTTTTTGTGTGTTTTTAATTCTCTTTGTGGTATCTGAAGCACTTTTACACAATGATCGGAAGAACCACGCCAACAGAAGACTCAGTCTTAGGAAAAACACATTGAAGAACTTCAAGAAGGATGGGTTTATGCCCTGGCCCAGAGCGCATGCACACACGATGGTACGATATATTGATATCTGATATTTTTAAGCTTATGGCTAACTATCTGTCTTAAATCTTTAGGTGGTTTTATGTTATATCCGGCTCTTTAAAACATGAAAATGAAACCGATTTCATGTATGTATATTGTGTTATAAGTTAGTACCACACAGTACGTATGTACATTGTATACAATTATATAGTTAACTAATCAGTTTCAAAACATGACATCATCACTTATTTTAAATGTAAGTTAACTTATTACAAAAGAACATGGATTTGGGTCAGATATCTGTTTTATTTTGTTACTTTTTGAATGTTTTAAGTTAGATCTTCTCTCAAATTATGGGACACTGTTTTACTTTTTATTCCAATTTTGTGATATCACTTATTCGAATAAGTGATATCTCCTATTCAAAATTTGAATTGGTGATATCATTTAATTGTTTCACACCATTGGTACCCCAAACACATATACCTGAACCTGTGGTTCCTTGCTAAATATAAGCACACTTTCTGTTGAGACGAAATTGGATTCCATTCATATAAAAATTAAGATGAATAAAAACTTTATTTATAGACTTGAGTGATAGAAATTACCTCACCAAGTCAACTGTAAATTGTGGACAAATTATCTTGAAAATGCATGTCAACATAAATTGCACTTGGATGTATATATAGTTTTAAAAATATATTGATCATCATTGTGAGCCTACAAGTTCATATTAGTTGGTACATATTGAATTGAATTATCCCATTAATTCAAACAACATGGAATTAAATAGATTGTCATGCTAAATCTGAACATACTAACTTAATTATAATGCCGGCCGATCCCAACCTTTTTAAAGCAAAAATCCAGAATTATCAGACAAAAATCCAGAATTTCAGGCAAAATCCAGAATTTTCAAAAACTAAAAAAAAAACAGCACAGTAAGGTCACAGTGACTTTGAAAATCCGTAGACTAACCATATGCGTCCTTAGATCTGTAATAGCACGGAAAATCTGCAGAAAACAGATTTATCCGTAGATTTGGGAGGCCTGATAATGTAAAACAACATCTTGACCTGATTAAATTGTCCCATTTAACCAACATGTTGACCTGATTAAATTGTTTTGTTATAAAGCAACAGTTGACTTCATAACTTAAATTTTTACCTTGAACCAGCATGTTGACTAATCATATTTATTACATTAACGAAACAAATAGTAATACATATTGACTTGATTTAATTGTCAGGAGGTTAATATAACTCAGAATACAGTATGTATAGACTTACATATTAATATCAACAGGAAAAAGAAAGATGGGTATATATAAATACAGGGATTAATCTAGGTTTTGGGGAAAAGTGCCCTTTCATTAAAAAGAGGCATTTTTTTCTGTACTTTGGGGGAAAATACATAAACTGACTGTCTTGTATGTGAACCCTTCCTTGTGCGACATGGTTTTAGTTTCTGTTTGTTCCAGATGCAATATACACACATATTTGCATGCGTACATTGGGTCTTTGTTTGTACATGTATTAAGGCTTATTGTCCGATCAACAGCTAAGGTCGTGCATGCATTTACGGACGTGCTAGTTTTACTGGTTGAGGAAACCGGAGTACCAGGAGTAAACCACCGACCTATGGCAAGTTACTGGCAACTTTCTCACACTAGCACGCCCCGGACGGGAATCGAACCTAGGAGGTGAAAGGCTCTTATGATTACAAGTCGGCGACTTTAACCACTAGGCCACCGCGGCCCCGAGCGTACATCGGGTTATTTTTGCACTTGAGTTGACAGCAATGATGGGATATCATTATGTTTCACGAACCCCGAGAAATAATTGTTGCTTGAGAAACGTTTTGTATTTATGAAGGAAAAAAAGAGCATTTATAAGATATTCAAATATTTATTTTGCAATAAAAGGGGAATTTTTTGGGTACTAGGGAAATTTCATGGGTACCAAATATTCTTGAGGGGAAGTGCCGTTAAACGGCAGCAAAATGAACCTAGATTGATCCCTGTGATATCATAGGAAAGAAACATTTTTATTTTGGTCATAATCATGATAATTGCATGAATGTGTTAATGTCTTCATCATATTCATATTGCAACTTCATTTGTATGCATGTTAATTGTGTAGTACAAATAATAAAAGTGTAACCATACACACACACATACATGATGCTACTGGTGAACATAAGGTGCATAAGAGAAACGTACTTATACATATACACAAACATAAATAATTATTCGCACCTTTCTAAATGTAACAACAGGTCGACATAAATCAAATGTGTCAAGTCAGACCAACTCATGGTTTCTTTTAAGGCTAAAGGCTAAACCATATAATTTGTTTGTTCCCTAAGTTTATAGTTTGAACGTATTCAACGTATATATATATTGTATAAATTGAACTGTGCATAAATATAAAGAAAATACATACAGTTATATATTGATCAATTAATTAGATAATTAATCAGTAATACATAATCTGTTAATTTTTCTGATTTACAATTAGTTATGACATATGGCTTTAATTGTAAACATAGTTATGTAATCTACTGTCTAAGAGATTATCATGATTATAATTATATATAAAAAGTGGTGCACATTCATGTGTCCTTATGTGTAACTCTCCCCATCTTCGCAAGCCAAGTTTCGCTACACTACGTTCACTACGATAGGATAAGCGAACTGAAAGGAAGTGATTTGTATACGTTGGCTAGCAAAGATGAACTCTTCCAAGTTATTTTTCTCTTTATGCTGGTAGATTGGTGCTAGAATCCACGGTCGTGGAATCGAAACATAGTTGGGTTAAAACCTAAGACTTTAAAATTAGCAATCTTCTCGCTCCCTGCTAAGCGCCCAGCATTACTTGGTAGGAGGAGGTTGGCTCTGTGTCAAGATAATGTGACTGAGTGAAGTATCATGTCAATGTGTCTGCAGCATGATATTTCAGTGAGACAGTACTATAAAGTCACCATAAGTGCGCACTGTCGCAAACAGACACAGTCTCGAAATGACCTACATGTATACATGAGTTAAAGGGATGCTAAACCCCAATAAACAAACAAACCCAACTTATCTGTACTAATAATATTATAAAGGCTTAAAGTACCTTATAAATGCAAAGGTTATATTTACATGTATATGTGCATGAATTTTAAGTACTTTAGACCATCAGATCAGAGAAAGTTAAGAAACCTTTTATTTATATAGCATGTTATATTTGTAAAATGTATGTAATATTTTGTTACAATAAAAAAAAAAAAATATTTACATGTATAATATTTCTATATTATTTATGCAACTTTGCAAGGACCAAAGACATATAAATATTGATGTTCCTGTGGCCGGCTGCCGATTCGTCATATTAGGTAATTGCCTAATTTGTATGCTAATTTCTCATTACAGGGTGGACATAAGGGGAACAAGGAAATATTCTCTATGACCAAGAAGGAAATACAGAATCATCCTCTATACCTTAGATTCAAAGGTAATGTAATATATAGATTATTATAAGATATAAGTGTTTTTCTTAAATATTTATTTTCAACTATTAAAATTCTCTTTTATAAAGACATTTATAGTTCTATTCTATCAGTTGAAACATTTACAGTTACACATGTATAATTCTATATGTATTTTATCAGTTTTGCATTAATTAATGGGCTATTTACTACCGATATATCATGTTACATGTTACTGTTGTAAGGGTATATATATATATTATACAGAAGTAATTGTTTTCAAACGACTTTTTGTTAATTTGGACTTGGAGAGAGATAATTAAAGTTTTGAAGGATAAACTTTGAAGTATGATCTTTTTCTTAAAGAAACTTAATGTGTAAAAGATCTGACAGGTGAAACGATCTATAAAATACCTTATAAAGATTAATGATATTGAAGCATTTATTCTTTATAAATTGGCAATTTCAGGAAAGAGTAATGTAGTTTCAATAAAAATAACAGTGTTTGAGAACACGGGAAACAAATATCTTTCAAAAACTTGGCCTTTTATCATCTTTTTTAGTGCATGGTCATGCAAATTAACATAAAGCAATGTATTATTTTACAGGTGAATGCAGTACCCCCTGCACTGAAAATCAGGTGTGCCTTGGGAGACGTAGATCTAAATGTGTTCCTCTGAAAATGACGAGAATGTATGTTATAAAAGTTATATTCGGTTCAAGTCTTGTAATTAAAATCAAAAACCTTTCCAAAGCTCTAGATTTACTCTTTTCCTTACTTGTTCTTTATAACAATAAGGTCATCAAGCATGTCAAGGATACAGGAATTTTAAAAGTTTTGATGTATAAAACTGCATGTACATAATATGTAACTCTCGATTTTCAAGACACTTTTTTTTTTTAACAAACTATGAATCCCAATTATTAACAAAACAGAAATCACAAAGAAATTTAGTTCTGGCTAATGTTCTGAGCTAGATATTCACCACTGCGTATATATATTGTTGATATATCTTTTGCCATCAATGCTTAAAAAACTTACTATTAGATCGTTGCATATGCCCAAAGATACTTTCATAACACATAATCACCTGTTTGTCTTTATCAGTGTTGCATTTCTTCCAAATAATGCAACTTTTATAACATTCCATTACAGATGGGACCATGAGTAGTTTTACCATATAGTTACTATACCGGCAAATAGTGAGGCCTATAGTTTTAAGAGTTAAATTTGGCATTTTTAAACACCTAAAATATCGTAAATGCTGTTCAGAGATTGCCTATCTTTTGAACACAAATTAGTTGTCGAATGTTTTACGTTGACACAAGCTATGCCAACTTACATATTGCATCCTCTAGCTATAGCTAGGACTCCTAAAAAGTTGTTATGCGTCGGAGACTCGGGAATCGTGCGTAAGGAAAAACTGATGATATTTTTGTTTGACCTAAGTAGGAAAATTATCAGTGTGGGAAATAAGTGGTAGACCAATAGCCCGAAGCAACATGAAATGCCAGGGGTCTACATGATTGTAAAAAGTTGTAGCCCAATTGTCTACATGAAATTTTGTTGCCCTGAAAATTGCATCCTCAATATTTAAGAAAATTACATAAGAAAGTCTATAAATCTCAGTGATTGGAAAACCAATGTGCCATGTGCAATAGGAACATTTTCTATAAAAAATCTGTTGAAAAATAGTGGATCTACATGATCTTGAATAGGGCCACATGAAGTAAATTTGTTGTGGCCCGATTGTCTACAAGAATCTAAAGGTTAGTTTTTCACACTGGTCTTGTCTCTGCGACTTGTCTGATTCCTTCTTCCCATGATGCCAACCACATACACCATATAACAAGAGCTCGAAAAAATTAAAGCTGCATCCCAATTCAATTTGCCCCTTTCATAAGACTCACATTTATATGATTCCCACCACACACACACACCTAATCTCAAAAGACCGACCTGAGTGATAGCCAATACTCTCTGCTTTTCTTGGGCGTATAAAATAGTAAAATCCCTCTTTACCCCCTCCATTTTTTTTTTAAAGATACCAACAGCTTTTACATATATCTAAAATAACATCTGTTGCATAGAATGGAGATAATATGATGTTTCATTTTCATATTCTTAAATCAACATTACAATTACCATATAAGCAATACATCACATACTTTGCATCTAGGCATGCATTACAACAAACATTCCCAAGTATTGTATGTCAAGATTAATATAACTCTGTTTACATGTTAATGTGTTAAAACATGATCTGTTTACACTCAATTACCTTAACTAATGCTAAATAATAGAAAACAAATTTATATATTAAAATATACATGTATATAATAAGGTTTGGAATGGTATGTAGTTAAAGTACAAAATGAATGTTATTATTATACAATTATATTATTGCTGAAATTGATTGGTCTGACGTTAGTAACATGATACTCTATGAATAGTGCTATTGACCACTCCCATGCAAAAAAGTTGATTGGAAATTGATAATGATTGGGTTATCTATAAATAGAATGATTCTCTGTAAAAAGTTACATCAACAGCTCGTATGCATGAAAAGTTGATTAAAAAAGATTATTGACAGGGTCCTTTTCGCAGTCATATGTCATATTGTCTTTAATTTCTACTTATGTAAAAGAAATGATGTTGTCATTTTGTGCGCAGAAAAGTTTGATGAAATGTAGTTATATTGATTAAAGTTGGTCTTCAAATTGTATGTTGTTTCTTTAAATTATATTTATTTTTTACTATAATAAAATCAATGGCTTTTATATTGCGGTAGTTACATGGTTTTATCGACAACAGAAAAAAAATGAACTTTGACTTCTTCCTCAGTGGATATTTCTTCTTGCAGAGAATTGTCATTTAATCCAAACTCAAGATTGGCTTAACATTAAAAATAAAATAGCTGTAACAGTAACAGTTATTTTCAGACACAGATAATACTTACCAGCTTTTATTGTAGACACTTTCAATGGCCAATAGATCTTGTAAAATGTTTACAAAGGAAACCATCTTGGCTGTCCCAAATATCTACAAATTAAAACAGTGAAAATTGACAGGTAACATGTTGACAAAGTAAATCATTTGGGCTAGAATTGCATTTCTATAACACATTTCCAACTGCAATTTAATACAACAGAGGACTTTTCATTATCTCTGTGCTTGCTGTAATCTGTTTCAGGGTAAAGAGTTTTTTTTCTCGAGATTTTGAGCTATCCTTGAAACTGATTTTACTAAATTGTAGATTGTAGTTCTTATGACTGATTGCAATACCCTTGTTCTCACTTTATATAGGTTTAATCAGTTCTTTAGGATTGTTTGAGTAATTCCTATCCTTCCTATAACCAATCAGTTCTTAAAAAACGTTTGAGATATCCCTGTACTTACTTTACTTTGTAGAAGGTCAACAAGTTCTTCAGGACTGTTAAAGTCAATAAGATGCTCCTGACTCAAGGTGTCTTCATCAGAATGTTTCTTCTCATGGAAAATCTGCCATTAAAGTAGATTTATATAAGATTTAAGTTAAAATATTAAAACTATAAATGAGTATATAATAAATTACATTTCACTGCACGAAAATACCTGTCATTTGATATCTCAACATATTTAAACTACAGCTGTTAACTAGAGCTGTCGCCAGGATGGCTGACTAATACCCCCGCTTCCACCAAGTTATGTTGTTTTTGAGAGTTATAATTCAATGAAATTAAAATGTTGCTGCACAGGAGTTGCAGGGTCAAGTCTTTCGCACAAAGGGGCATAACTCTATATAAAAGGACCGAAATCCCAAATTAAAATGCCAGTGTACAACTACACAAGATACCAATCATTGATGCAAAGTTTCAATGAAATCCACCTGTTAGTTAAGGAGGAGTTGCGCGGCCAAGTATTTAGCACAAAGGGGCATAACTCTATAAAAAAGGTCCGAAATCCCATATTAAAATGTTGATGCACAACTACATACGATACCGATCATTCATGCAAAGTTTCAATGAAATCCACCTGTTAGTTGAGGAGTTTTCCAGACAAGCTACTGCGGACGACATCCAGACACACAGACAGAGTGATTCCAGTATACCCTCCCCCCCTAACTTCGTTGCGGGGGTATAATAAAGACAGAGCTTTACACTGTACTGTATTTCAATTTGCATTGTCAGATCATTTTGTGTGGACGACAATCACATGTATGACGAGTTAAAGTTACCTAGAGCTGTCACCTAGGGGGTTACTAGTACCCCCCTACCTGCAACCAACAACGCTGGACTTTCACACACCCAGTAACAATTTTAATCAAGGATAGTTAAATTAACACAGGTTTGTGAGCCTCTTTTTTTATATGACAAACTCCTGAAGAAAAATATGTATAACAGGTTTGGTTTTTGTGAAGTCTAAACCTGTTGAATATCTGACCAAAAAAGAAATTTAAAGTAATAACCCCTCCTTGGAACTGATGGAATTGAAATATTTTGCTTCATGCACATCTTCATATTGTGGACTATCATTGTTTTAAGTTTTACTGAAATCCATTAAATGGTGTAGGAGGAGTTGAGCTTAAAGGATTTATGACATGTAAATGTTCAAGTCTAATTATCTCCCCTTGAAATACCCAGAAAGAAAATGATTTCCTTCAAGACCATATTCATATGGTGTACTATCATTGTGTGAAGATTTGTTGAAATCCATTAAACTGTGAAGGAGGAGTTGCGTTTACGAGATTCATGATATGTAAATGTTACAAGTCTTATTATCTCCCCTTGAAATCATCGGAACAAAAATAGTTTCCTTAATGCACATTTTCAAATGGTTTACTATGATTGTGTAAAGTTCCTTTGAAATTCATGAAACAGTATAGGAGTTGAGCTTACAAGATTCATGGATGGACCAAAAGACTGAAGGATAGGGTGATTCCTACATACAATCCAACCTTTGTTTGCGAGGGTATAAAAATGCAATCATCTATTACATGACAGACATCAGTTAAATTACCTCTAGTTGGAGAAGTAGGTCATCATCTATCTCTTCCTTTCTCAGGAAACTAAGCACATCAAGAAGATTTATTCCTGTTAACAAATAATTAATGCATACTATTTTCTCTACCAACATATTTAAGAGTGCACCAGTGAACTTATTTTTCAATGTATAATTGATTCTCTAGAACTATCAACATGAATTAAAGTGTATCACTGACTCATTTCTCATTACAAATTATTTATCCATAAAGATTTGTACCATAAGCATTACTAAATACTAATTATTTACCCATGAAGCATATTTTAAACTGTACCATAAACACAATACTCAATACATAATTATTCATCAATCAAAAAGTGTACCAAGTCATTTCTCAATCCATAAATACTTATCTATGTGTATCAAGTTGAAGGAGCCAAAAGTCATATAAAACAATATATAAACGATTGAATTTTGCATGAGTTTATACATATTTTGTGCAAATTGTTTTGTGCATGGGAAAATTCATACAATAAATTAAATGGATATTATTTTAACGCATATCACGTTACATAATGATTTATCTATCAAGAAGTATATACCAGTGAACTCATTTCTCAATCGATTACGTTCCACTACATCTGGAGTACAGTTAATTACACAATTGATGAACGTCATGATGGTTGTCTTGTAAGCAACGGTCTCAGCTGACTTTAACTCATTCACTATAACACTAAATCTATGCGTCTGATCTGTCTCTTTCTGAACAATGAAAAAGACAAAAAATAATAATAAATAAGTGTACAATTGTTATCATAAAGACGAAGTGATGTGATATATATAAAATAAATTTGTTTATTATTACAGAAATCATTGCTGGAATAATGGTCAAGACCAAAGTCTCTTTTAAAATAAAAGTGACCATTTACAAGCTGGTAGCTAGATAAACATGATTAAGACAAAGAGGGTATTAAAATATACAATTTACCTTAAAGGAGTTCAGAGATGTAAGAACTGCTTGATAGCCCAAATTATTGTAGGCACAAATGGCCGACAACATCTCCATAGCCTGCTTCTTTGGTAGTGTGTTATTCATATTCAAAGCTGCAAATAACAAAGTAAAATACATGTAATTATAGAATCAAAAATATGCATCTCTTTT
>JAUMGZ010232757.1:0-21166 GCA_032359645.1 Pododesmus macrochisma
ACGTTTTCTTATTGTTTGCCAATGTCCATGGACTTGCGGCCTAGAATATCGTCTTGGTTTTTCGCTTTACTTACTTATTTATGTTATTACTGATATTTAGTCTATTAAAATTGATGTATTCAAACACATTTCTGTTATCAAACATTTCTATTTTACAGCTTAAGCCGGATGAAATGGTGCGATTGGAAAGAAGAAGAGATCAGAATAGAAGGGCCGCGCGCAAATTCCGGCTGAAAAAGCAGGATCTGTCTTCGCAACTTCTAGAGGTAACATTGTACGATACGGGTGTGATCAATATGCTCATAAATGTATAAAGAAAACAAGACAAAACGAAAACAACAGGAAATGAACTAACTTTGAAACAACCAACCGTATGATTAACCGGTATTTCGATGACTTCAATGTTTGACGGTTGTGTGTAAACGAATTTTAAAATTCAAATTTCAAATATCTGATGTACCTTAAATTTGAACACAATTTCTAACAACATTGAATTATTTCAGTTGCCAGCCACAAGAGTAGATACCCTCTAGTATGTTTGTTTTTCTCTTTTATATTCTGACGTTACATAATTAACATGTTCGGTTTGTGCTGCAAAAACTCGATATGCCCCTCCTACTCCCATCTCATAACCCGATGTGTATGCGTGTCAGTCCCATCGTCCATATAAACTGTTGGCTATACGTATTTAATAAGAAAAATATTCTTTATTTTCTCAAATGGTTTGGAGAGTTACATTTTACATATAAATAATTAATGAATACAACTTCAACATATGTATGAAAGGATACAATTATGAAAATTTACTTCTTGAAATTAACCAACCTTTTACTTTATACAAACTTGTGTGTTCAAGGAGGCGCGCAATCTTGGTTCAAAGAATATCTTGTTTTAGGACTACATGAGGAATTGGAGGAACTAACTGGTTTTGATTCCATTAATGATTTTAGCCTTATAAACAATATATGTTTTAATTTCTGTTAGTTTACTTTAATAAACAAGAAACATGATATTATGTGGAAACATTTTAAAACAAACGTTCAGAACTTCAAGAAGACGATCGTTTCAAGTAATTGTTTTTTATTTTATTCTGTTATTTTGTCATTTTTTGAGAATAAAGTGTTATAATGTTATAATTGTCCATTGACAGGTGAACAAACAATACCCTTATGTTTAGTTGTATAAGTTTGTCATACACATGCTCGCAATAAACTGAAAATGTTGTAGATATTTTGTTCTTAGTCTCATAAAAATAAGTGCTTTTTATAAAAATATTATTACTTTTGTGTGTTGAGTCTTTAATTGCTACAAGACTATGAAATATACAAATATTTCAAAATTGTCATCACTTCTACATGATATTTTATTTGTTTACAATCCGGGGATTATAATCCATTTAATATTGTTTGAGGTGTTCCTATCTTATTTTACAGGAGTCCAGTGAACTAGAGGTGACGAATCAGAAGATTCGAGACGACATACAACATCTTATGTCGGAAAAATACTACCTGCAGTGTCTGCTGAGTGGTCACAAATGTGCTAGACAGTCGCCAGTATCTGATTTATCTTCACCAGTCGATAGGTGCAGTAGCTCTCTATCGATCGGAGAGTTATCTTCCCCGGGTTATACTAGTTGTTCCGGGTCAATCTAACTACCGCTGACCATGTTATTTGATGAAGTAATAAAACATCTTGTAACTGTGTTCTTTTTCCTATATTGACGTTATAGCACATGTTCTTAAGATCATGTCTTAAGGTGTAGTTAATACTTTTACAAACCCAGTGTGCATACATGCAGAAAGAGAATCTCAGTCAGTCAGGAGGCATGATACACCTGTATAAGCCAGTAAAGGGTGCTTCCAAGTTACTAGATGACGTTGACTTGAAAATATTCCCTTCAAGAGATTTGGAAACCCACCCGGTGTTCAAAAAGCGGGTTAATGGACTATAGTGTCATAGAAATGATCTCAATCGTTAAACATGTAATTGTTTTGTATTAGCTTATACATGGTCCCATTGACTAGCTCAACTTCCATTTATCTTCATTTCCAGTGTTACAGACATTATCACTTCCACCACGTTGCATTGTAGTGCCGGTGAAAAAAGAATACTGTTCACTGAATACTGCGTCTATATTGACGATCAAACTGGAAAAAATACCAACTTATACATTAAATCTGGGCAACCCTGTATTATAAATCAGCCACCGGAAGTGGGAACACTTTGACTGTACAGAAAAGAGAACATCTGAAGTTTAACAACTTCCACTCAATGCGTCTTTACATTATTTTGTGTCTTGGTTAAAAACACGTAACAGGAAAAGTAGATATTTCAACAATATATATACAATTACGCCGTAAATAGCAGACTTCCTATATGTCACTGTGAAACTGGAGGTGTCAGTTTGTCAGGAAGTCATGTATATCCTGCAAACTTAGAGAAATCATCACACATATGCTGATGTCTACACAGCCAATACTTGTGTATTAAATGTTTTATAGATCAATACTTATCTCGCCAATGTTATGGTATTTGATTGTAAGCCAATGCAGACAGCTGAAAAGTGAACAGTTGATAAAAAAATCAGTTATTATTTAGCAATTGTCTTGACATCCAAAATGTATTATTTTCAGACTTAAAATTGTTCCTCCGAAAACTGAGCAACTCCATGTTAACATTTTATTATGATCATCATGGATATAAATATGGTAACAGTTATAAAACATGTAGATTGGTTAGATCAATTTAAGCTAAATTATGTGACAACAGAAATTCCTGTGTTTTTAGCCACTTTTGTGTAGCCAACGGTTAAGTAAAGCGATTTTGAAGAAAAAATCCCTTGTATGAATTAAAGTTAAATACTTTGGTTATTGAATTTCGAGATATACTAAAATACAAAGAAGCACAATACAACAAACCCAACATACAATTAAACGGAATTTAACGTACCTATCGTGATATATCATCAGAAGTACTCAAAGAAACTCACCTTCTACCATGTTCTTTGCCAATTAATTTTTCTGTTCATATATTAAAGTTTGAAAATTTGTTACCCCACAATCTGTTCTTTCAAACTGCAGAATTTCGCTTACAACATCTAGAATTGCTTCACTCCGTTTAGATTTTGCCAATTTATTTTATGCTTAACACCCATTAGTAGGAAGACCGCCCTTTTTAGTTATTTTCAGACGAGTTTCTGTCTACGCTTAAATAGGAAAATAGTGAAATGAAAACCGATGAACTGAAAATTAGAAGAAAATGAAGCCTGTATTTAGTACCTAGCACAGTATCACGAAGCTTTGAAACAATAGATTGAGTGGAAAATATATAACCCAATACCTAAAGATAGACGAATAAGTCACACTGATTATAATTGTTTTGTATACACCAACATCACAAAAATGATTCACAAAGAAACACTACATTGGTAGGATTTTTGTGACTTGAATATAGCAGAAACATCCGGTAGCTGGCCATAAGAACGTTGACGTACGTTGACTGCATTAAAGAAAGACAATAGACATTTTGAATTGTGATGTCACTACTTATCTTGTATTTATTTATGAGACACTATGATGTTTCACGTGTTTTGTTGAAGATTTTTGGCACACGAATTTCGTTTAAAGCACGAAGGAGAATTTTAATACATTCATTGAATCATTCAATATTTCCCGTTATTTTTGCCATGATTGTATCAATAACAAACTAAGGATTTATTATGCATGATTTTTGAGTAATCGGATGTAAATGGTTGTATGAGGTTTTGTTAATGATACACACATTCTTTTAGTTTATAAAATGTACATATATAATGACACAAGTAATAGTATTTTCTTTATCGAGATGCTCATTTGTTTAATTATAAGGTGTCAATTACGCACAATTTTACATTTTTATTTGTTGGATACGTTAATATGAAAAACGAATACATGTTTTGATTCATATTTCATTGGTATTTTTTTTTGTATCTACATAACGGTTCATAACTTTATGCTATAGCATAAAAGAATGCGAGAAGCTCTTAGTGACTGTAAAATGGCCTCTCTTTTCAAATTCGAGCGTACTCTAGTTATGCCCAATTTACCGCTATAAGGAGATGAACAACAATTCTTTACCGTGAAACAAAAATGAGAAATTATAATGGTTTTATTAACAGATGTTAGTTGGTGTAATAGACTTATAGTGAATGTTATAGTTACTTTTCTGGTATTGCATTCAGTGAAGTATGCTTTTTACATTTGATTATGTTTCAATGGGAATTCTTCATAAGTTTGTACCTTTTAGCTGGTTTTTTACAAGTAAATAACTACAGAAATGCTGTACACTGCAATATTTTTTGCTTTGTTTTGATTTTCGCTATTTACGCGGTTGTACAAAGTCCGCTTATAATACAATCGAAAAATATTAGAATGTAGATTCTTTTCAATATAAGAACAATTGATAACACAAATTCATTCAAAATGTAGGTACCTCGACATTTAGACCAGGTGAATACTCACCTTATGTGTCAATCTGATATTCACAAACCAGATTTCTATGGAGTGTACGGATTTCAATTTGCACAGTTTGTGTGGTTTATAATGTTTTGAACGAAAAACTCACGTGAGTATTCGTACATTTATAAAAATGCTTTCAATGGGTATTTCAACGGTTTATGATTGCCATTTTCAAAACTTAAATATCTTCTGTGAACCTCTGATAGTTGAATTTTTTAAATTATGAAAAATATTCAGACTATTGTTAGTTGAAGACGTATCACTTCATCTCCATTTTTGTTTTTTTAATTTCATATAAAGTTTGAAACATTTAAATGCTTGTATTTGTTATTTCCATATGCCATATTTGCAAAATCAAGTTCTGTAGAGATATCCTTCATCAATCATTACGTAGCAAAAGTTATATTGTCGTTTAAAATGAAAAATGAGAGTAAAAAGCTATAGAAATATTAAATAGTAGGGGTAATGATGCCCATGCGGTTTTATGACTGTTTTTAGACTATTGAAAATATTCATAATGTATCTAGATGAATTACATTTTAGAATTAACTTACTTTAGTTTGTTGTATGATTATGTAAGGAGGTCTCACAGAACTTAATTGTATATTTCAAAGTTTATCACTGTTTTTTACATTTTGTTTGTTTGTTTAATAAATTCTATTCGTTGACTATACTAACCATGTATGACAATATTTGTTTTTCGATGTATATTATTGTTATGTGCGATTATAAGGATGAGATACTACAACTTCACATGAAGTGTGACAAGTGTCTTTCACGTTAACTTGGCGTTTTATAACAAGTACATATAACATAATGATGTACATTGTACCTACCAATCTAAACGATTTAAAAACAAAATGATCTCGAATAATATCCTTAATATGCATGCGTAGCAGTAAAATATCTGTCCATATACAAATTTAAGGAGCAGCAATATTCTTGTGTTATTTGCCTTGAATGTTTGTGGTGTACCACATCCGACTGGGAGTATTGTAAGTCAATCTCTCTTCCTAAATACAATGATGTATTATTAATTTTGTCGAGACATTTTGTTCTATCTGAAATGGAAAAACCTGTTTTATTGACAAACATCCTATGACAGTAAAAACCCATAGAGGACAATGTATACTAAAGTGGATTTGATATGGACTTACAATTCTCCCGTTACTTTGATGCATTGAATGGACAATATTATTTATGAGTAATGTATTCCAACTTATTTAAGATTTACATATATAATATGTATTCTAATGATCTCTGATAAATCAGCAATATGTTGCTCACAATATCGATTTATGGTCATGATTACTATATATACGAACATATACAATGATAAGAATATTTGTATTTTTCTACATCGGCCTTATTAACTATGACGTGACTTCGATTTACATCTTTTAAAGCGTCCAAAATAACAATGTGTATACCCACTATTTGTTTATAATGCATATATGCAAATCACCTTGAAGCAAAGTGTCTTAAACGTTCATGGTACCATACACCAATATTTTCATGACTCCATCAAAGCGATTCCATCCACACGCAGGAGACACGTTCATTATCATGTATATGGGATGCAATCATGTGTGTTTTAGAAAGAAGACAAACATTTCACCTGTCCTCGTACGTGTGCATGTCTCGTACGTGTCAAATTATCATCAAGACAATGTAATTGTCATCACTACCCTAGTGTATGTAGTTATTCTTCGTAGGGTTGGGCAGACATTAATTGATCGCTGTTTAGTTTTTCATCATTTACCTTTCACGTATTTCAAATACTTTGTACTTGTTGTTGTCATAAGAACCTTTCCTTCATTAAATATAGAACGATAAAAATGGCCAAAAATCCATTATGGTAGTTACAGCAAAGGATAATATGTCATATCATATAACTCTTCTGTTTAAATTGTTCTTCATAATTATAAACTTAGTGTTT
Source organism: Pododesmus macrochisma (assembly GCA_032359645.1). Lineage (NCBI taxonomy): Eukaryota > Metazoa > Mollusca > Bivalvia > Pectinida > Anomiidae > Pododesmus > Pododesmus macrochisma. Next base: position 6,436 of record JAUMGZ010232757.1, read on the forward strand.
TTATATTATCATGTGTATGTTTAGATAACTTTGATCTCATATATGTTATTGGATTGGTGTTGTAGTGGTATCCTGGTATCATATATAAATATATCTATATCATTTTAGTCAGATACATGTTAGCATTACTAGTGATGCACATAACACCCATTATATTGATGGTATAGTATGAATTGATTCAACAAAAAAATTGAACGACCAGTTGTAAAACACTTTGATAGAAGAATATAAAAGATTTAGCTCTATAAAGGCACACTCTAATTTTAGAACTAGGTAACAAGTCACAAAGACTCCACTCTGATGCTTTTCGTTATTTTGAAGGAATTTTTTCTTAAAAAACTCATAAAATTCTGACGTCTGAAGAGGCTTGAGTTAATAACATGTTTTTGACAATAACTCGGTTATGTTAAAAGGTGCATTCGCACTCATGTGCATTTTTATTGAATTTTTTTTATAATACAGTACCCTGTAATTTTCAATAATAGACACGAAAGCATAATTTCTCGAGAATGAATATGATAAGGACATGATAAAGACGTATTTAAGTAGATACATAAGCATTTAATTTATTTGGTTAAATTTTAAGCATAATCAAAAATATAATTGTCAGCTATTTTCTGTAATATATATTTAAGGGTCATAACCTTAGTAATATCGTAATCCACTGTTATGTAAAAGAGACGAGTTTTCAAAGGTACTTTGTTGTAAATGATGATAATGTGCACATTATCAAGTGATTAATAATTCATAATATGTAGAATCAACATTTAGGGAAGTGGACCAAGTATCACCGTATCACGGGTGTATATCGCGGACTATTACATTTGTACATTTATCATTTTGTAGACAAAATCACTAGATGGCTAAGTTATTAATAGGCGCATTTACTCGTTTTGAATTTCTAATTGTCATCAATTTATATATTTAAAAACAATGAAAAATACGAAATTTTATTCAAGGTTTTTTGGTACTTTTTAAAAACAATTTTGAAATGTTACATATATTTATAGGGAGGGATTTGATGGTTGTTTGTAGCTTTAAATAGGCAACATGCAGCGTCACTGTTTTTGTTTATAACTAAGAGAAAACCATTTCTATGAATTAACATGTAAATATACCTGTAATGTGTTTGTTTACACGTATATGTAAATGTTCGTGTTTGTATTTCAAAGTCAACTTATTGTTTTGTTTTATTTACATTTGGTAAATTTTACAATGTGGTTACATAATTTACAAACGAAATAAAAAGGTTTATGCGAATATCTTTTGTTATTGTTATTTTGATCAATATACGTATGATTACACATTATTCACATAATGTTGCGTGACAACAGCTATAGGATATACATTTCAGTATTTCCATATAAACAGAGAAATTCCGAACTGAAAACTATCGTTACCATATTATTTCCTGCCTGATTTTCGCATGTGAAGTTCTGCGATAAAAAAAAACCTTTTTTGCTGGCAGTTGATGTATCGCCATGTACATATAGCATATTCGTACGCAATTAGGAAGGGAGATGTTCAGGCAAAAAACAACGAGAAACGATTTTCACCTCAATATATCAATGTTAAATATACAAAAATACATTTTTCCTTTGTGAATAAAAACAGAAAACAATATACTAATCACTAGACCATATAACAGCTATATACTAGAGTCGACGAGCCAAACAATTAATTATTCATGTCCATACCAATAGTTGTACTATCAGCATCAGCAGCCTGACTTGGCGCCGTACCCACTGAACCTGAGGTATTCGTCCGTCGCTCGCTTCAATATGACAAAGTGAAATTAGTAAACAGTAAAAATTGATTTCTTCCCTATTTCTTTGTGTCAATTACCATACGACACGTGCCTTGTTTGACGTAAATCATGTATCAATTACTAATTACTGAATAATTGTTATTCAGGTTATAGAGATATGTAAGACACATAATATGAGACGATGCTATAATACAAGCCTGACGATAGAAGGCATCTTAACACAGTACATTAACTTGGCCATCCGTTACGTACTGTCATATGTGTATTGAGTTCATTTAAAACTTCAACGTAATTTAAGTTGGCATAATTCCAAGTTTTTATCGACAGTTGTCCCTGACAGGGAATATACACAGTCTTGAACAGGTCGCAAGGTCAGTATTTCAACAAAGATTATGTATGCAGAGTTTTTAATATGTCGATCAGTTCAAAAATAAGGCTCTGTCATTCTTTAAAAAAATCAGTACATTTTAGATATGTGGACTACATGACTTGTGTGCAATGTTCAAAGGTGTGCAAAGAGAAGATTCCTGTGAACAATGAATTACTCATATATTCAAAAATATTATAGTTGCTAATCTGAGACATCGAGTTCGAATATTGATGAAAATTGAATGTGCACGTATATATTAGCTTACCTTTAGCATAGCACAGGACGTATTTCAAAGGACTATGTATTATTTTTATCAACAGTGTGTACCGGTATTGGCCTGTGATCAGATCAATTTATATAAATCAATAACGGTATGTCTAGACGGATAAAGTATACAGACGCGTTTCACCTGGGTTTTTTACATCTAGTTATGAAAAATATTACCATATTTTGAGCGTTTGTTATTTCTAATGAGATTTTATTACATCAAAGGCCTTTCATGTGTGAAATGAAGATGATGTGGATAATGATCGAACACCAGCACACACCATACACCAGCAATCTGTTGAAATAGAACACATACTGCGCAATAACCTATATCAGTTGTAGGCCAAGCTAATCATATGCATTCAACTTTGACCCCGTGTATATAATTGCAAACAGCTTATCAATTGCTGCTTCTTTTTTCTATATGTCGAACCTGACACCAATAGAATATTCACGTATCAATAAAATACGAAATGAATTATAACAATGCATATTTAATAAAGACAGTCTCTGAATTTCAAAATTGCTTTTTGATTAAAATAGTTAATATGGCTAGTTAAGTCATTCAGTGTTGTTATATAGTGATAGAGTGATTCCTTGTCATAATGTTTACGCAGAATAAGTGGGTTTATTTTTCTAATGTCAAGGTCAATAAGTTTGTGGTAATTTTTTTATTAAATCTGTACTGAATTTCTTTTTTTTCAATATTTTATTATCCTCCAAAACATCAAGAGAATCTAGGGATGAGGTGCCCGTACTGAATTTCTCTTTGACTTTTCACCGAAACGCGAATGGGTTTGTAATTTTGACATGTAATAATTATCATTAAACAGTTTTATACAATATATTTTATAATCGTCTTTATCAAAAACATTATATAACACCATTTATTAAGTAAATTTAGTACATGAAAGTTAATTAGTATTTATTTAACAAATTTAGTACATATTTTTTTCATTAAGGAAAAGTATAGGTCTACGTTTAATATTTTAATTACACTTAATAAAAACAATATTTATTGAATATAATACCACACTACTTTCTTTAATAATTCTGCAAATTTATAGAAGATAAATTGTTAATTTAAATGCAGTTTATTTCTGAAGTTGTATAACGATAACGCTTTATTATTATGCAGTTTTAAAGAGATTTAATTAATACATAACGAGTTTCATTATAATTTTGATTTTCTATAATGTATATATATATATATATATGTATATGGAGAATTTAAACGAATAGAGTAAAGTGGTTGAAGTTATAAGTAGACTGTCTAGTTTTTAAATTTCTTTTAAAATCCCTGATTCACTTTTCATAACCAACTATTTCAATCAATTTTGATAGTTAACTATAAGCATTGTAAGTTTACGTATACAATTTTTATATACATATAAATAAATTTAGGGTTCTGTACTAACTGTCTATTTAAAATTTATTTGGTATATATTTGGTTATCGATATTTGTTTCAATAAAGTTAATGTTAAACGGTCAACAGTACGGGTTACACCGGATTTTAATTTTCGTATTTTTTAGTTTTTAAGCGTATATTTATCGATTCCTAACCTTTATTTAACAACAAACTCTTTTTGACTTTTATCCATTAGTTTTCTATAAAAAGCTTGAATTTTTCTAGCACATTTGATTTCATGACAATTTTATCATAGATCATTTTTTTAGTAAAATTGAATTCAATATACAAACTTGCATTTTACTTGCAGAAAATGGATTTGGAATGGCAATGATTGATCTTCAATGTTAAAAATTAAAATTTGACTTCTTGTGTTATAAAAATTAACGTTACGGTGTGTTCTCTATATACAGAAAAGGCTTTGTTATTCTCTTTCTTTTCATAATTTGATTGTATATCTTTATTCTTAGTAAACGCCGTTATCTTGTACGATCTCGTGATAGGGAAATTAAAGGAGTGTCTTGTGTGGCGCCTAATTTCAATGAACAGGGTCACGGAGGACATATTTCACCACTGCGACAAATTATGCATTCACGATAACCAGGTTGGATAACTTAATGCAAAATAATTAATTTCACGGCATTTTAAAAAGTATCTAAGAGCACAATGCAAGATAATGCGTAACAAGAATAACAGGAAATGACAAGTATTTCTGATCATAAATTAACACTGTTAATAAACATTGCGACGAAGGGGTATGCTATAAACGCCAAGAAAACATAAAAACTAAAACGATAGTGTACACACGATATAATATCAAAGTCGATTTTATAATTTAAGAAATATAATCAGAAATGTGAGATTGGTTAATTTGTAATTCTTACGATAAAGCAGAGGCAAGTTCACCACTTTATACGTACTATAACCCTATTAAATGTTCGATCTTCTCTGTATATCATTATAGATAGCTAATCATTTCTAAATCTGTTAATTCATAGGATGTGTGTCTCGTTATTAACTTTTTGATGTGTTCTTTTTTCTTTTTGTTGTTGATTATTTTGACATGTTCGTGGCGGTGAAGTGAAAAGTGGTGAATTAAATTCCATTATCATAAGCAAAAATGGACCGTATTGTCAGATATTATAAAAACCGTTGTTAAAGAATCAAAACAGACAACCTCGCCACGTCTGGATTTTGTATGCATCTTAAATACTAATTTCTAATTCTGTTCTATAGAATCTTAAATAATTTTTTTTGAATACATCTATGAGAGTCAGGGAGTTCATGTATTTACATAAATAAAACATAAACAACCCAGTGACTAAATTGAATTATTTTAGAGAGTTCCAAATACAAACTTCAAAACTAAAACGGGCCACCATGAGAAAAAAAATCAATGTTCTGTTTGAGAGGACCTCGTCCATAATTCAAGGTCTAGATACAAATTAACCGTAATCAACGGACGCCAAAGAGAAAATTAATTTAGAATCGACATAACCTAGATATCCCAGTCTAAGGAACCAATGGGGATTTGATGCAGCAGAACATGATATATAGAACAATCCAACAATACTATAACAATAGTCATGTCCACAATGTAAGTGAACTCGCACTAAGAATAAGAACTTAAAATGTTTTCTACTGGACAGTTGTTTCGGACAAACTGTCACTCATCCATCGATTGATTAAAAAATGATATTCTTATTATTTCCAGCTCTTATTAACCGGATAATTTTATTTCTGATTTTTTTTTAAATCGTTGCCATGAATTCAGATATGTAACTCGTTTCAAATAAACAAAATGTAGCTAGGAGTTTCTAATTACTACATGTTGTTTAAAACAAATTGTGAACATGAATAAGTTTGGGAATCCATAGGAATATATAAGTAATATATTGGTATTAATAAAATTTGTTGGTCAGGATTGTTAATACGTGTTGAGGAATTAATATTATTGGCTGTACATTTTAATTCGTAAAACGAATTAACATTTGGGTATATATTATCCCCTGCTAAAAAAAACAATTCGGAGAACCTACAAAAGATCTCGTACAAAATATTCTTACATCTCAATTGTTTATTTGAATATTTTTCAAAGTATTTTATGAGATCTATTGTTATTTTTATTCTAAATACACTATACTTGGATAAAAAATATGTTTCTTTCAAAAGCGATGGTAACACTATAAACATTTCATTACGCTACACGTATTGAAACCCTTCATTCGTCCCTGTATATTTAATTTTTTTTATAAGTTCGAGACACGTAATTTTGCCAACGCAATTTATAAATTACCAGATTTTTGAAAATCATTAGTTAGCAATAGAAGTTGATGAAATCAAAAATAATAGAATAAAAAGCAAATATATCAACCGCTCTTCTCCTCAACTGAAAAAATATTCTGTTTTGACTGAAGGTTTTTGACTTTTATAACCATTTAGTATATTGTGTTTGATGACAGTCCATACAAGTTTTTCATAGCACTCTATATTTCGATTGGCCATTACGGTATAGATTCGTGATAAATAAAAGTACCCATTAGGTAAGGTTTACTGCTGGCGGGGACAGGGTTGTCAAAGTTAGTTATCCAGATGAATAGATCGACCATTTTTAATGCTAAAGGGTGGAATCTACCAACCAGCAGGCTCTTTTAACTGCTCTATTTGTAATCCATTTTTTTTTCTTAATCGTCCTTTGATATGCTTGATTCGTAGCTAGGCCTGGAATTATGGACCTGGTCATTTCATACACAGAGTTGATTGTTTTGTCCCTTTAAGACATTGCATTCATTGGGGGCCATTTTCCAATTTGCATGTTTTTTTCACTATCAGTTGGATTTTCATTTCAACTGCTTGTTGGCCCCTTATGGTGATTGTTTCCTAGTACCAAGACAAAAAGAATAACCTTTATATAAGCGTCATGAACAATCTTTTTTCCACTTGTTATTGCCATCTCCAGTCATTAATGATTTATTTACGTGAGGATACAGTTTCCTACTTACTGATTTCTAAATTGCTGTGTTTGTCTGATTATTATTTCGACTTTAATCTAGTCAGTCAGTCATTCAGTCTGTATCTTGATTTTAACAATTGAACTATACACATTAGCTCTGCTGACGAGGACATGATTGTTCGAAATAGCTGTTCAGAAGAATAGGATGCACATTCCTATTTTGACTACGTGTACAAACAACTTTTTACTTTACCATTTTTATAATGTTATTGGTGAAAATGTTGACAACTAGCAGTTTTACCAACCCTTTTATATATGTTTATGCAGATATTTTTCATTCAAAATTAATTGGTACTCAACTGCTTAAAATTATGTACAAAAGTATGCACAAGTATGCAATTGTATACAGACAAATTTAACTATATATATATATATCTTCACACTCACTATATTTTATGATATAATAAAGATCAAAGTTTATTCTCATTATATGATAGAAAATAGAAGGGGCATTCATAGACATAAACATAAATGAGACAAATAAATTCTAGAATGTAGTTGGCGTTCTATATGCACCATTATCCGACAGACACGTAGTTCAAATTTAAACAAATAAATGAACCACAATCTCATACTACAGAGATGAAATCACAGTTGTTTGTTCACAGTAAAGTAGAAGTAAATTTAAAAATAAATATTTTATACTGACACAGAGAAAATAATAAGGATTTATAATAAAAGCAGCTTCCGGAAATAAAGGAACACCGACTCAAGTCATAACAAAATTCACTTTTAGAAAATGAAACAGGAAATAAAGTTTTAAAAACTACAGAATAACACGTGTTAGGGAACAACAGATGACTCAATTGTTTCTACATATATACATGTAGCTAGCAATGCATATAACTTCGTCCTTGTACTATAATTAACATTAAGAGAATATCATTCGATTTACATGGTCAAATTATAAGACAATATATCTAATGAAAACAAAATCTTGCAAGTAAATGATAGTCGTAACACAGGGAAGGATAGTATCGAACCAAATCATATACATTAAATGTACATATATATTACGTCCGACTACATACAGCATTACTATCAGATTTATTGATTCAAGCACATGAAAGGCAGATGATTGCTTCGTGTATATTCGATTTATTAATTAAGTCATCGATCTTATTTTTGTTTAAACTTGATTCAACTGAGACAATGCCATTAGACTGGTTTTCTTCTATTGTCATTTAAAAATGAGAATAACATTGATAGCATTCTAAACATTTACACTAGAGTTATATTTGGACTTGATCGTTAACAAATACTCAATTGTTTTGTAATACATGTTGCATCGCGGCGGGTGACACATGTGTAGAAGGAAACGCTTACCATTTCGCGAGCACCTGGTTTCGCTTCAAGTTTTTAATAGAAGTTCGTGATGTTTCCGTTTTTAGTTAATAAATGTATATTTGGTTCATTTTTCTGTGAGCGTCCTACGTTTTTTTATTGTTTGCCAATGCCCATGGACTTACGGCCTCAGAATGTCGTCTTGGTTTTTCGATTTACTATTTTGTCCTATTAGAAGTAAATGCAATTTACATTTAATTGATCAAATCAAAATAAGAACGTCAGAGAACAAACATAAAGACTACGCACAACAGATAACAAAACAAAACATAATCCTCTAAATCCCCACAACCCTCAAACAACAGGGGTGGTTAGAAAATTTGAATTCGTGTTATTGGTAGGCGCAATTCCATAATAAGGAACATGCCGTTCTTAAACCATTAAATTAAATCATTTAATCTATGAAGCTCTGAATATATATTTTAAAAAAATGCATTTTGTGTGTCATGATTGATACGTATTTGTGTCAAGAATCAACGGTCAATGCAATACAAAAAAAATGTGTAAAGATGTATATTAAACAATGCAATATTCTGAAAGGGAACCCTAAATCCACCCCTACTACCAAAATATTTTAATGAAAAAAAGAAAAAAGGAAAGAAAAGAAAAACGGCAAGATATAAATTGTGTACATGACTATTTATATAAAAATCCCTTTTCAACATTCTAGAATTACTTGCATATCGTGGAAAACACAAATGGTGCTCAAAGCTCATCAAGTTATTCTTAAAAATTATTGACTTTTTAAAAACGCTGTACTATTGAAATTTATTTCATATCTGTGATAGATCCTGACATTTTAAGTGCATTATATTTATTCAATTTTTTTCATTTTAATCAGGATGTGTTTTTTCACAGAATAATAATTTAAATAATACAACTCTGAACAATAATACAGAATTTTACATACTGGCTCCTCTAATTTTCATGACTCAAATTTCGATCAGAATGAAACAAGAAGAAATAAAATCAATAGAACAAAAGTTATTGACAGAAATTGCAAAATTTACCAACAATACAAAAATGCAACCTGAAACATGCCTCCGATAAATTTGATATTTATAATAGAAAAGAGCCAATACACCAATACTCTGTGTAAACAAAAAAAGCTTTATCAAAAAGTAACAACCAGAATGAACTAGCAAAGTGAGACGGGCATTTAAAAATGACGTCAGACCAACTAAATGGGCGAGAGGACCCCGCCCTTGACCCGAAGCCAAGAATAGAATAGAATATCTATTCCAAATCAGTTGATATACAATAGATAAAGTTGATATACACTAAAACTGTGACAATAACTTCTACTCTGACTTGATTCTCATGATAGTTGAGCTAAGATGAGATACAGCTGAGAAATCAACAGAGTACAATCGCTTTGACGACGACGACGACGACGACGACGACGACGATGATGATGACGAGGAGGAGGAGGAGGAGGAGGAGGAGGCAATTTTAAGATGTTAAATATATAACGTACACACAAACTGATATGAAACCTAGTTCTAGAATTGATGACGATGCAATTTTAAGATGTTCAATATATATTACATGCACAAAAACCTAGATCCAGAATTGTCTATTTTATATTCATTTTCTGTTGAGTGTCCGTTGTTGACGGCTGTTTCATAGCAAGGCCTGGAATCTTGGACCAGGTCCTCTCATCCACAGAACTGGCGTTTCTGTTTCGTCTCTTTTAGATGTTATATGTATCGGTAGCTCTTTACAGTTTGTGTGATTAAAAACATCGTGTATAGTTAAAATGAGAAGGAAACCTATATGCACCGAGCTCTGATACTAATGATTACTTAAGTACATTTCAAACACCTGTCACCGCGTTGGTTTTCGTTTTATACTCAAATTCTCGGTTTAAGATAACATACATAAAATATTGTCAAGATCATATTTCTAAATGCACAACCTTAGTATGATCATCCATCACACTGATGGAATGTGTTTAAACCAGTCTTTGAGCACCAACCTTTCGTCTTCTTCAGGTGAAAGTATCAGTGGAATACAATCCTATAGTCGTGTAATGATAAAACAAAACAGATAAAAATAAAGTGATGTAGCACAGAATTCCAACATTTAAATGCGTTTGAAATTTCCTGATTTGACTACTCGCACATTTAAAATTTTGGCAAGACAATTTTGTATTATTATTGGGTATGGTTTTTTTTTACATCATAACCATCGTGAATATTTTGTTACCGTTTCCCCCTTTAGCTCTGTAGCCTTGATTTGCTGAAGTGTTGTCTATTCAAAATTAATCCTCCTTTTGCGTCCATTAATGACGGCAGCTTTGAACAAGATCTGGGGTTCGGAACGGGTTGTCTCACACAGAGTTTTGGCTCCTTCCTCTTATAAATATCAAATTTATCGGAGGCATGATTCAGATTACATTTTTGTATTAAAATAGAAACGAATACAGCCCATATAAGTGTTTCAACGGACAATGAGCCAACAAGACCTACCCTTTGGAGGCAGTAACAATATCAAGTAAGAAAAGATAAGTAAAACCAACAAGGAGAAACAGAGCTGTAGTGAAGCAGTAATGCTTGTAACTGCAAGGACAAACGTTCAGGAAAAACAACAAGGCAACCATATGTATAAACTAGACCTGGCCAAGTTTAATTACAAAGTCAGAACATTCATGGTCGCTCAAAAGGACCAGAAAAAACTTTGATTGAACAGGACCAAGGAATCTGAGGGTTCAGACAAAGTGTGGAGGTCTTGTAAAAATCGACCCAACCAATTAAGAATAGCAAATTTAGGACGTAAAGCTATTGCCTCTAAGATAGAGAAAGAATGTGGCAAAACACCAGAATAATACTATTCACGAATAACTCTAATGAGGACGATCAAAAAGTTGTTGCTTTATTTTTTGGCTTTGACATCGCTTTGCATTCTTTCACTCAAACCACGACAAAGCCAACTCATTAATAATGCAGGACGAGAAAATGGCAACAGGAATGGGAATAGAAGCGAGAGAGAGAGAGAAAGAGAGAGAGAGAGAGAGAGATTACAAAAAGGAGTTTATTTCTGAATAGAGCATAACTCAAATCGAAATACAATATGACAACACCATACTGGACCAATAAAAGGTTACTTCTAAATACCTTTTTATTTTTACATTGAACTTGGGTATCACACTAGTAAGGAAGCTGGACGCAAGCCTCCTAACTTCAATTGTCATTTATATATTGAGAGTATTTATATTACGTGTACTTTTAGTAACAACTCCTTTGTGTTGATAGAGGGTAGTTGTCGAGTATACATGAATATTAAACAACGATGATGATTTAGGATGATTTAGAAATAGCAAATATACATTGGAAATTGTAGAGATCGACAAGAAGACGTATATAATACTAAGAAGCATTGAGCATGAATCAAAACATATACGTAGAAGTTATGGAAGATACGTAATATACATTAACAACAAAACTAAAATATTTCCCACAATAGCACGCACGAGGTGCTAAAACTATTTATGTAAAAAATACACGCATTTAAAACTATCTTAAACATCATGTAAAAAGTAACATGTATGATAACCAAGTTCTTTTATTTTGACTTGACCTAGACATGGATTACATACGACCACACTGGAGGTTTTTTTTGTATATAATTTCAAAACAAGAAGAAATAGGACCAACAGAATAAAGGTTATTGACAAACAAACAATAGCTACTTCAAAAAGTCACCACCGGAATAAACTAGCTAAGTGGGACGTCTAACGGGCTTTTAAAAATGACGCCAACCAAACCAAATGGTGAAAAGACCTCGCTTTTGACTCGAAACCATGCTCTAAATCAACCGTCATCAACGGACTCGAGGGGAAAATGAATTCAGAATAGGCAATGTCTCGATAAATCAAAGATCTGAAGCCAAAGGGGGAAAACAATTTCTAAAAAAAGGAAAAAAAGAAAATCAAATATATTTAAATACTAGCTAAATGTGAAAACATCATGAACACATATAAACCAGTGAGGGAAAACCAGTGCTGAGTAATACTCAGAGTTCTCTTAGTCATTTATGGTAGTCATGTTGTCATCAATCAACAAAGAAATTATAGTTCTTTTTTCATCTGTTTTCATCTACCAGTGTTACACTTAAAATAAAGTCAATACAATATGGACTTGATAATGTGTAATATAAGAAGAGACACCCTTTACGATATATCAATGTATTGTTTTGCATCACATTTGTCTTGCATAATATGAGCATTTACATTATAAATAGCACGTTGTGGTATTAAACTGATTATGAGCCATCCGGCGTATGACTGAGGTCATCTCTACTGTTTCCATGGCTATTAAGTTCTCGGGGAAAACAACCAATGATATAAACATCTGTCGTTTTATGTGTACATTGATAATGATGCATATTGATATGTCGAGGAAAAACATGTATGTTACAACATCCAATAAAAGTGTTCATAGTTGCACAGCCACACAGTCAGAGATCATAAACAAAATACAGCATGTATATTTTACAAAATATGAAGTTCTTAGTATGTACATTACAACTGATGTGTCAGTATGTTTTTTTTAAATAAAATGAAAAGGCTTGTAAATATTGAATAGTATAACAGTAATACTATGGAAGCAATGTAATTTGTCCTACTTAGTATATGTGTGTGTAAAGTCGGTCGCATGACCGTTGCAAACCATCCATGATATATAAGGGGCATCGTATTACCATTTACTCCATTCTTATAGAAAGAATTCAGAATCTTTATCAAGCATTCAATTTGATTTCTTGACATCTTATATTTAGAAATATTTAACAAAACAACATTCCATGAAAAATAAAACTCGAATAAACTGTACGCAGGCAACAGTAACACTAGCATCTCAAAATATTGCATGTTTATCGTGATTTTTACGACCACCCACGCTTCTCCAACTTTACTTCAGAGCTTAAATAGCTAAAATCATAAATTAGTTCTCTTGAACGTCCATTGATGACGGTTGATTCGGAGTATTGATTCTTTCATTTTATATATTATATTTATTGGTGGCATAGTTTCAGTCTGCAGTCCTGTGACATAAAAGATATTTAAGAAAGAAGATAAGAGACGACAACAAAGCTAAGAAGTCGTTTTAACTCACCACTACGCCAGCTAATGGAGAACAACAAAAAAAACCTAATAATAAGAATAAAAATGGGCAGTTTGTTTGATTAGGGCTTAAAGTCATTTCCAGAGTATTTCACCGATATCGTGACATAAGACCAAAGAAGAAAAACCAAACAATAGGACAGGAAGAGAAGCGGTGACAGGAACAGGAAATGTAAGCAGTAGAGATATTTCAGGAAAAAAAAGGATGAACCTTTGCAACGGCGTTTCCGCCTACTTTTATATCGAACTTAACATTGGCGTTTTATCGTGTGGAGGTAAGATCCTTGTATATGGGACCGCCAGCTTAGCGTCCCCTCCGAATGACATTTTCCTTCTCTTGAGCGTCTGTATGTGGAAGCTGATTCGTAGTAACACGTAGGACGGGAATCTTGGACGAGGTTCTCGGCTTATACGGGGTTGGTTTAACGACTCTTTCGTGTATCATATTTATTGGTGGCTCGTTTCAAAGATAGAATGTTAACAATACAGTACGGTTTTTTTCGTCTCAAGTTGTTCGGATGTGGTGACTAGTTTCGAATATTTTTTGATCTGTTTTATATATGTTTTTATTGCCAATATGATGTTTGTTTGCATTGTCCTTGGTTGTTAGTCCCTCCGATTAAGATATCGTCATTCTTCCTGAGTTTATTGACGGCCCTTTTCTAATTTGTTAAGTTTGTATTTTCAGCACTGAAACTTTCACGTCTGCTGTTGACTGGCCCCGGGGGTGATTTACTCCAAGTAGGAGCTTGCTCCATAGCACAGGTTTCATTTAACCTTTCTAGAAATACAAATTTGTGATGAGTGACATTTTTTCCAGGTCCCATGACGCCTTTTTGTCTGGTCATTTTTGCCATGGATCAAAGAGGGCGCAGTTTCATGTGTAACTGAATTCTAAACTGTTATTTTTGTCTGCTTGACATCTCGGCTTTTTGATTATGATAATCAATTCAATTCAGTCAGTCTTCAGACTTTTGAGTATGTGAAATCATTATGATATCTTCTCTGCTGCTTATGACTGGGTTGTCCGAAAAAAGCTGATAAGAGGTACACATTAAAATTGTCTATTCTGTTTTTGTGTAAAACTAACTTAAGGTCTTGACCATTTCTTTATACTATTGTGATAGTATCATCATATGCATTCCTTCGTCCCATTTGACTCCCAATTACGCCATTTTTATCTAGGTATTGTCTATTCTAAATTCATTTTGTCTTAAGTGTCCTCTGATGACTGTTGATTCGTAGCTAGGCCTGGAATCTTGGACGAGGTGCACTCTCACACACAGATTTGGTGTTACATCTCTTGTTGATATTATGTTTATTTGTGACCCGTTTCAGTTTGCAAGGAGTCCCAATGTTAGGTACAAAACAGTATGAATAGGATCAACAGAACGAGAGGCATTGACAAACAAACAATAACTGCGTCAAATAATGAAGC
>JAUMGZ010232758.1:0-10966 GCA_032359645.1 Pododesmus macrochisma
CATATTGTTCGGTGCTGAATTGTTTGATGCTGTTCATATGGTTTGGTGCTGAATTGTTTGATGAGGTTCATATTGTTCGGTGCTGAATTGTTTGATGCTGTTCATATGGTTTGGTGCTGAATTGTTTGATGAGGTTCATATTGTTCGGTGCTGAATTGTTTGATGCTGTTCATATGGTTTGGTGCTGAATTGTTTGATGAGGTTCATATTGTTTGGTGCTGAATTGTTTCATGCGGTTCATATTGTTCGGTGCTGAATTGTTTGATGCGGTTTATGTTGTTTTGGTTGATTTCTTGTGTTCTTTTGATTTAATTTTTCTTGTTATTATTTGTCTTGTTGTTAATTTTTAACAAGAATGGTGTCCATCCAGTGGTATGTTAAGAGAACCACAGCCTTGTCAATCTACAGATATCACTAGTTCTAGCACAATAAGAGATATCTTTATTTCAAATACAGATATCTCTAATTGAAATTGCTTTGTAAAACATATTTACGAAAGGCAATTGGAAACGAGATTTAACAAAACATAAATTGCTTTGATTCTAAGATTACATTTTGTAAAACGCTAACCAACGCAGATTGATCCACTCTTTTTTACTTCTACTTCCTATCAAATTTATCTAATGTTCAAATGCATATATTTATTACTTTATTTTGTTATTTGTTTTTAAAGGAAAGGCTGAGTTAGATATACATACAGATCTACGTTTATACTTGCGTTACCTTGCCTGTATACTCCGATCGAGGTGCACCAACAACAATGCTTTGCGAACTTCTAGAAATAAAATTTCCTGATGTCAGAGAATACCCTTTAAAAAAAGATAAATTAACAAATATGTGTAGAATTTTTTAAATAGCCAAGTTAGAAAAATTAGTAGACAAGTCGACAGGCAAATGTTTAATATATGTTAATGCAAAGGTACATAATATATTTAGTTCTATTTTTATCGTCTTGCAAAACGACACGGTTCATTCTTACAGCATACTTGCCAAACTAAAAACGCCACGCTCCTTAATACTGCATGCGTGTCTTACTAACAATGGCATGCTCTAACTGAAATATTGTCGAACCAACAAATACATACTCCATTCGCTCCCCTGTTTTACACTTTATCGTGGTGGTGTGGTGGGATGTTGCATCAATTATTTTGAAAACTGTGAAAGACGGAGGTTATGTTGCTTGTAGAATGACCCAAGACAGATAGGTTTTCGAAGGGTAGAAGTCAGACAAAGATCTGCACGTCGTTTTTTGCAATAGTTCTGAAAGATTGCGGAAGTTATCTCAAATATTAATAAAACATCAAACTGACCATATTTCATTTCCTATTGCATGCCATATTCCCCGCATGCTTGTCGTACAGACAACTCATACATATTTATAGTTCGAGTTTATTCTGACTTTCTGCCCGCTTCTATATATGGCTTGTGTGGAAGAAAGTCAGAGCTCGTTCCTTCTATGAAAGATCATGTTTTGTGACCCAACTTTTCGGCGAATCTATTGTTTTGACCTTTCTGGTTTGGCATTGTTGTAACCGACGTGCATCGATATGATGCAAAACAAAAGAATGATGGCCTTCATTTCGAGCGTCTAATAGATGGATAGCAAATTATCCACTTTTCATATGGGAATGAGATCTGACTTTCTCCCGCACAAGTAATCTACAAAAGCGGGCAGAAAGTCGGAGGAAACTCGGACTAACATATTTCTTATTGCACGTTTGTTGTTTTTGTTGTTTTTAAAAGCTCTATGTCAACTGCATACTTGTGGGACTGTTTTTTTTTTTTAAATGTCTCTAAATTAACTACCTATTCAATACATTATTCTGGCCTTAAAACCTTGTTTGAATTTACTTAAAGCAGCTTGCTGTTAAGTATGAAAAACCAAGACAATATTTAAAAAAAAAAAACGTAAGTCCATGGACATGGACAAATAAATGAAAAACGGGGGACGCACACAGAAAAAGAACAACAATACAATTATTAGCTAAACAATAGTACCGCAAACGGTACATAATATGCCCGCCAAGAAAATTTACACAGAGTCCGTAAGAAGATAGAAGGTCGGGTACAGCCTGAAATTTTAGCAATTTATTTCACCGTGTATTCTCTCACATTGACAAATGTATTTTGTTCAAAATGAGTTCATCTGTTTTCTATGAAAGCTTCAAAAAGTAAAATATAAAATGTTTCTTAAAATAGTACCGATGACCTTGATGACCTTGACATTTTACTAGTCTTTAGAAATTGATGCAGGAACAATTGTATCAGCAAAACATATGAAGTACTTTTCTTAAAAACTGCCAACAAGACATTTACACAAAACGTTTCTTAAAATAGTTACGGTGACCTTGATGACCTTGAAATTCCACTGACGTATAAAACTTGATTCAAGGAACATATTCTTTAAGTATCATCAAAATCTATGCAGTAATTTTCTCAAAAAGCTGCGGACAAGACTTTACACAAAAAGTTTTTTTAAAAATAGTTACGGTGACCTTGATTGCCTTGAAATTCGATGGTGTCTAAAACTTGGTGCAAGGAACAATTGAATGAAGTGTCACCAAAATATATAAAGTACTTTACTCAAAAAGGGTAAAAAAGATTTCTATACAAACTGGTTTTTTTTTAAAATAGTAACGGTAACCTTGATGACCTTAAAATTTAACTGGTGTCTAGAACTTAATGCAAGGAATATATTTGTGAAGTATCATTGAAATCTACGCAGTACTTTACCAAGAAAGCTGCGGAAAGTTAATTGTTAACATAGGAAACAAAATGCTTCTAAAATATTGACGGTGACCTTGATGGCCTTGCATTTAACTGGTGTCTCGCGCTGGGTGCGAGGAACAACTGTGTGAAGTATCATCACAATATTTGCAGTAGTATACTAAGAAAGCTGCGGAAAAACTATATGTTGACAGACGGACGGACGGACGGACGTTCTCACTTAACCCTACATGTGGGGTGATTTCTTTTGTTTGTTCATTTATGAGCTGCAACACACAAATGTTTCACCCCTATCTGTTTCCGCTTTTTCCGTCGCTAAAAAAGCACATGCGTACTGTAACATTTTGATGCATTTTGGGTAAAAAAATCACTTTAAAACACAATTTCGTTACCTATAGGAGATGACGGAATAAACCTCAATTGCAACTCAACATCCATTCCACCCAAAAAGTATATATTGACAAGTACGTCCGGACGAACGCACGGAATGGCAAGACCACGCCAACATATGTCCGCGTAGTCGACGGGCGTATAAAAAGGAAACATCGCGAACTTTATTAAAAACAAGAAACGAAATCAGGTGTCCGCGAAGGGGTAAGCGTTCCTGCTACACATGTGTCATCCGCCGCGATGTTTCCGTGTTATTTTAGTATATGGCAACTTGTTCCATAGTAAACAAGAAATACAGCTGTCACCATCAGAATATGTCATTAATATCGTCACGAAAAAGTAAAGGAGAAAAACCATAGACAAGGCAGGAACAGAAGCAACCATGAAGCAAGGCAATGACGACAGTACGACATGGAGAAAGAACACATACTTCATTAATTACGAGTCCGTTAATTAGTTAAATAGTAATACATTTCTGTTATTTCTATAGTTATTCAAAGACACATATGGTTTTGTACTAGTCGTGTTTTGTTTCTCTCGCAACTTTGATTTTACTTTGTGCTCGGCCGAACAAACATAACAGCATACCATTTAATTGCCAAATGGCCACATCTATCAAGAACTAGGATACGTTTTGCTACAATAAAACTGAACATGATAGCCCGACCAGGTTTTCTTCGAACGCTATATAGTATCACTGAGAGCAGCTCTCACTTTGTATTAACTTTAATGTTAATAATGGACAAACCTTACAACAACTGTTGGCGTCACGTTACATTCACTCTATACAGAGTACGCCATTGCTTGAAGGTACGACGCATCAAATTGCATTTTATTACTACCTTTTTCTCATTTTATAGAAATACAAATTGACTGCTTGTTCAACAAAGGGCTAAGATAAAAGTAAACAATAATGCAATAGTGACATTTTTACAGTAGTTGCACATAACTGTAAGCAAGTAAGCATATATCTCAGAACATGTCGCAGTGGTCGAACTAAAAACCGGATGTACCGACACCTCTGAATGTTCCTTCATTAATATTGTATAGTTAGCGCAAGAATCCATATACTAATCAAAGTAACCATTCTGAAGTAGAGGTGCGTCTCGAGGAGTTCGGTACATCCGGGTTTTAGTTCGACCAAGTGGATCAGAGGTTAGACATAAATAGTACCACAAACATAACTTTGCACATTTTTGGCACAAACATGAGTGAGTAGTTCTTTCGGCACCGTGTTACAATACCCCAGTCTTACCAATATGACTATCGTGATATAAGTTAACTGAAGGTTCGGCGTACTTCACATCCCTTGAATAGTCACTGTCCTCCTCAACGACAAGTCCGCCTGAAATATTTTACAGTTAACATTGTGTAGGTCTCTCATTTTGTATATACTATAGTTTATAACGCTTACGTTTTATGAGTCAAACAATGAGTAAATACGTTTATACTAAGTCAATAAAAGTAGTTTTTATTTACATTATTCTGGTATTCGTCTCATTTTTTATAGCTAAGAAAAAATGTACAAGTCCTAAACCAGCCACCGTATATATGTGCAAAACAAAGGAAAATAAATATTAAGCAGCATAAGTTCAGTAAAAGGTTCATGGTAGAGGAATATGAATGGTTATCAAGCGCTAGATATGGACCAACCAGTTTTAATTATAATTCTTTTTTTTCATTTTAACATTTGACAATGGCTGTTTAAATGATGGGCATACATAAAAGTTAAAGTGTGTTGTCGATAGCTTCAATAGTTTGTCAAGTTGAAATATATGATTTATAGAAATAATTGCACTGTAAGTTAGATTTGCTTTATATTGTAATACTGCATTAAATATTAATCCGAAGACACTCCAAATATTCTTACCTGACCAATCATTAATACCAGGTGCAGTCATCAATAAAAGTCCATTTTTCTGTCAATAAAATACGAAATGAAATTTGTGTGTATTTAAGATTCACAAATGCAAAAACTGCAATTTATACTTTCCATAACTAAATACATTTGTTGACCTGGTTTTTCTAAAGATCATTTTAAGTAAACACGCCACACAGCTTACAAGTGGTGTAAAAGCTGCGGATGACATATCTTCGTGTTTGTTGTGACTTAGATAATATCTGCTAGTTACTTTACTAATTCATTACATAGATGTTTGTAATTAGTTTTGTATCTCTCTTACTTGTGAAAAACTAGCCGCCATTCCGAGAGCTCCCATTGAAAACTCTGGGTATCTCTTCCTGCGATTGACAAGTCGGCTGAGTTTCGTTAAAGCTGGAACTGGGCGTCCCACGTCAGACATATTAGCGGACAGCTCGTAACACATACCATTCATATGTGTTATATCGTTCATTGCCCGCATCGTTAGACTATCTGTCCACCTATGGGCGCAAATCTAAGAACCGGAAATACAAACACAAGGCATTAATTACATGCTTTATCAATGTTTTCATTGTTCTTGATTTAAAGTATTTACATTCTTTATAGAACGATTTGTGTTGTTTTTGTGACGCCAAAGAGTAGAAAAAGTAAAACAAACAAAAAACATATTTAAAAACACATTACTATTTCACGAGTTTAAGTACTCGGGACAGTTTTCATTTTCATTAATATAGCAAAATATTAAACTTTTTACATATTTGTTTACATTCTTACTACATTCTGTTTCTTTTTAGTGTATGCATTTAAATAAAGTCACAACGTGTCGTACAATCATCAAGATTTAATACAAATTACAAAATGAATTGCATTTTCTTTTAAATAAAGCATAGAATATAGTTTAAAAAGGGGAGGAGAGGTAAGACCTAGAGCACAGCTTTGGTTATATTGTGAATTAAAAGAACTTTTTAAATGATCGACTACAGCACTAATAAGAAGAAGAAAACTCACCAATATGCTTTCTTGACTGTCTGGTCTGACGTCAAGTGACACGCCCAACCATTGGTTATCCTTCTCGTTATGGAATGTAATATTACGACCATGAAATCTTACACTTTGTTTCGTGTTTCCTTGAATATTCATTGGATTATATAAATGAACTATCTAATTGAATTCTAGATTAGAACGTTCCAATATCTCCAGATTCTCAGTACAAAAGAATTTAACCAAAATCATCAGAAATAATTTACATATCAAAATTATCATTGATCAACAAAACTATTAGAAATATTGCTTGAAGATTTTAACTTAAAGTTAGCAATAAATCATATTATCATTAGTATTCAGAGGTTACTTTTATATCGCAGGAGTAATAAGGAGTGTTATTCTAGTTATTTTAACAAACGAATAATGATAAGTCATAGAATATTTAATCATCAATTACACATATTGTGATTTTATTCGCAATAGTAAGTCAAGCATGTTCTTCCTATACCTGCATATAACGAAGAAATTAACCAGAATTTAAAATGACACCACACAGTCTCGTATTTGTTTTCATTTCATTGTAATATGTTCTTAATTCCGCCAGTACTGTTAATATACTTAAATACGATGTACATGTACCTGTATTATCCACCATCACCTGTTCGCATCCACCTAACAACGTTGGAAAGGGACATTTATAAAGAGCTCCTGGCGACTGCACGTCTTGTTGAAAAACGTCATTGTCCTTGGGCGCTCCGACTAGCACCCTGAAATTAAACGTGCTTGGCCTTTTTACATTTCATTCAATATGTGATGATTATATAAGTTGTTAGATATACACACAATTTAACTGGCATAGCTTGTCATTTTCCTCCGCTTTAGTCAAGTCGAGAGCAGGTGAAATTGAAAAACTGGTCAATGGAGAGAAAGTGACCAGTTCTTGTTTTCTACGTAGAAAAACAGACCATTCGCCTGTAGAGAATTGGACCACGTGGTCAATAGCTCTATGGAATTTTCCTTTCCACATCAAATATTTGGTGACCAGTAAATATCAAAATTCTACACATTTTTCTAAGTAGAAAACAGGACATTGTCGCTTTCTCTACATTGTCCATTTTTCTTCATTACACCGGCCTGGCGTACAATCACAGAGATCATTCAAATGGAACATTTGTATATCGTTTTGTGTTAAAATTCGGGACCCTAAAGTAATGTCACAGTGGTCATTCTAGTGGCAGATCGTCTGTCTTACACAGTCGAGAGTACCCTCACAGCGGTCATTATTGTGGTAGATCGTCTATCTTACAGTCGGTAGGTCATGTTTGAGGTAATTCGCCTGTCTTACAGTTTGGAATACTATCACAGAGGCTACACAACTATATGAATTCAAACATAATGTTTGTCGTTCAGCATTGCAACAAATATATACATTGTAGCTCAGCGTGATTGTATAGGTGTCAGGAACAGTGCATCGTGCCATCTTTTCTACTGTGTGATAAAGAGAAACTGCACTTTAAAATCGCTCTGAGTTAACATTGTTTGAAGCTGTTACCACCCGATAGGACTAACTTAATCAGTGTTGATGTAACACTATAAAGTGCAACCTGCTCTAGC
The DNA here is from genome assembly GCA_032359645.1 of Pododesmus macrochisma. Taxonomy (NCBI): domain Eukaryota; kingdom Metazoa; phylum Mollusca; class Bivalvia; order Pectinida; family Anomiidae; genus Pododesmus; species Pododesmus macrochisma. The sequence continues at coordinate 7,598 of JAUMGZ010232758.1, forward strand.
GACCACCTCCATAAAAAGACCATCTGTACCTAAAGACCACTTAAATCAGGTCTCTTGAAGTCTAATTAACACTTATTGTTACATGTATATAAAACCACCTCCATATAAAAACCACTTTTTCTGGTCTCTTGGTCGGTCTTAATAGACAGGTTTAACACTTAACTTCCCAAAAGTAATCGTTCTTATTAGTTTTATAAAAGGAAATGTACTAACATATAAGAGAAAACAATACAAGCAAATAATTCTTTCCATGTGGCAAATTATTTTCTATCTTTCTCTTTATTGATCTTTTTAATCATAATTAATTGATATTTGTAACATTGACTTAACAACATATGAGTAATAACGTGCAGTTCAGTGAACAATTAACTCTTTTAGATGTACATGTAAGTATATCATGTTAATACACTTTACAGACTCCGAGAACCCATTTATATGAACATTTCATACATTTTATAAATGTCAAATAAACACTTAAAACCTTCGATAAATTGTCATGCAATTATTTACTACAAAAAAGGCGATGTGACAATTATACATGCGATAACTGTATAATTCTGACTTGATTACGGCTGTATAAACGTATATGGGGCTACGATAAACCATGATGAGTCATCAGTTATACATTCAACTGTTATTGAGCGACCAAATATACAAAACATGTTTTATAATCTAAAATACAAAAAAGGTAACAAAGGACATGAGAAAAACAGCCAGTTTATGAACACAGACCGAGATACTGGATGCAAAAATGCATTCGAAAAAATAATAATGATATTAAAGAAATATCAAAAATGTTCATTTATTTAACAAGTCAAAATGAAAGCGAGTGCGAGCTACCACTGAGTATCTCCTGTGTATCCATGTCAATGAAGTATATCTCTTTACCCAATGATAGCTGTGTTGTACAGGAGATTGTATAGCATTGGAAGTGACGTCGAAATGAAATAAACTATTTCTATGTATAAATTATGAAAGTGTTTCTTTATTCAAGTCACAACATTTAACAAAATGCCAAAATGCCAACATATAACAAAACCTAATTGATGATGATTTTATTGGCAATTTTCTGCACTTTATTTTCAATACATGTGTTATGACATGGGCATCCTTTGCGTGTATGTTTATTTTTTGAGCTGGAACTGACAGTTTGATTACTTGCAAGCAAAACACCACTTTGTCACCCAGTGGAACAGAATTACATTTCAGACTACAATGCGTACATGTACATAAAACAGGTTTGTATTACCGATGAGTCTTCAAGAGTATCAACTTACAGATTACAAAGAGTACTTTTATTCTGATATGATTGCACTTTTTAATATTTGAACTTTTTATTATCCCAATTATTACAGACCTTGGATCAGTTAATTGTAATATCAATAATCATGATTGTCAATCCTGCATATTCGTATGATGGTGTCATGTATTAATAGAATTTAGACAGTATTAGTATGTCTGTTGATTATGTGTATGCATAGTGCCGTAAGTAGTTATAGGCGCGCAACGAGGCCCGGAAGTGACGTTATAATTTGTCTGCGCATGTGCACTGGTGTTGCATGCTTGGTAATTTTATGCAAATTTATGCAAATTTTGTTCAATATCCTGGGATACCGGTGCGTTCGATAATGTTTACTTTCGGTTTTGTGGTTTTCTGAAAACGGGGTCATACAGCATGGCGTAAACTTTCGGTTGTTGTGTACTTTCGGTTTCGGTTTTGTGGTTTTCTGAAAATGGGTGTGCGTCCTATCTGTTTTAATACATAGGACACACTATTGGGTCATGGCGTAGTGAGTAATAGTCACCATCCATAAGTTACCCCTACGTTCGATATTAGGTGACCTCTACGTTCGTTCCTATGACCCTTACGTTCGATCCTTTGCGACTAAGTGAGGTGTTTACTTTCGGTTTCGGTATTACATGCTAGAATGTAGTATACAATAGGTGGTTTGTGGTGTATAAAGGGTGTTTTATAGTGTTAACTATGTGTTTTGTAGTATAGAATGGGTGTTTTGTAGTGCATAATAGGTGTATTGTAGTATATAACGGGTGTTTTGTAGTGTATAATAGGTGTTTTGTAGTGTATAATAGGTGATTTGTAGTGTATAATAAGTGGTTTGTAGTGTATAATAGGCGTTTTGAAGTGTAGAATATGCGTTTTGTAGTGTATAATAGGTGTTTTGTAGTGTATAAAGGGTGTTTTATAGTGTATACAATGTGTTTTGTAGTGTAAATTGGGTGTTTTGTAGTGCAGAATAGGTGTATTGTAGTATATAACGGGTGTTTTATAGTATAGAATGGTTGTTTTGTAGTGTATAATAAGTGTTTTGTAGCGCAGAACGGGTGTTTTGTAGTGTATAATAGGTGTTTTGTAGTGTATTATTAGTGTTTTGTAGTGTAGAATGGATGTTTTGTAGTGTATAATAGGTGTTTTGTAGTGTATAATACGTGTTTTGTAGTGTAGAATAGGTGTTTTGTAGTGCATTATAGGTGTTTTTTTTAGTGTATAATATGTGTTTTGTAGTATATATTTGGTGTTTTGCAATGTATGATAGGTGTATTGTAGTGTATAATAGGTGTTTCGAAGTGTAGAGTAGGTGTTTTGTAGTGTATAATAGGTGTTTTGTAGTGTATAATAAGTGATATGTGCCTAGTCTCGTCTGCTGTACTTCCTGAATGCTATTTCATTAACCAATCAGAGCCATCGTCTCGTCGATGGATCAATGAGAGCTCTCGACCAATCAGAAGAAATGGATCAACATTGGCGTGGTGAGTAATAGTCACCACCCCTAAGTGACCCCTACGTTCGATGATATGAGACTAGGTGAGGTGACCCCATTACGGTCCTATGACCCCCTACGTGCGATCCTATGAGACTAGGTGAAGTGACCCCCTTCGATTGATCCTATGATACTTCGTACCCGTAAGAAGACACTCTACCGACGTGTGTATAAATAGGGCAATAGTTACTAGTACTCAACGCATAATGTACGGTATTTATATCATCTAGATGGATGGAACAAAAATAATAAACTTATCCAATGTTCCCCTATCACTGTGGTATGATCCAGATATTCTGTATGTCCAGATATTTTGTATGTTCCGTTAAGGCCTGAAAATCCCGACCTCTGATTGGTTGTCCTCAGATTGTGTTTGGATCAGAATTTTGATTTCATGATCAGTATATATACAAATACTTGCTTACAGACTTGGGGCCGATTACATTGCTATGTAATCGATTACAATTACAATTACATTGCAATGTAATCATTACAATTACAATTACAATTACTTTTTTTTTTAAATGTAATCGATTACATTACAATTACTTTGAAATGTAATCGATTACATTACAATTACTTTTGCTTG
>JAUMGZ010232769.1:0-10965 GCA_032359645.1 Pododesmus macrochisma
GTTTGAATTTCCCGCCATAATGCTTTGGTCAGTTGTATTACCCAGTTTGCACTGGTCACTTCTATTGTCTAGTTTGGTGCATAAGGCATTTTTATACACATTATCGCCATGAAGGTAGACACACTATTGTGCAAATTCTATTGACTTTGACGACATTATGACAGACTGTGTAAGGATGATCGAATGAAATATTTACACAACACAATCCCAATCAGTCCAATTAACATTTGTCGATTTTAATCCAAAATATCTGTCTTATTGCGCTATATCCGTATCTCTTTATTTGTATTATATATTTTGAAATAAAGATGTTTTATATACTATGTGTTATCAAAGCGCGGAATTTTTGGTAAGCAATCTGTTAAACGTCTGTATGTAAAAGTGGACATATACATTCCACTATATCAATGTAAAGACAATCTTTTAATTTTTATATTGTTTTATTATACAGATCTGATACACACCAGGTGTTATGTGTTTATAAGGAAACTGGTGATAGGCTCTGTGCCACACAGAGGTATAAATATTATTGATTTTATTTTAATATAGTTTCGTTTGTAATACAATGATTGATAACTTAAAAACGTTGAACATTAAATTTTTACTTTTATTATAAACTAGTCATAATGTGTAACAAATCATGAGTGTAACTGTAACTTTTCTATATGAAAGTTGTAAGGGTTATCTCCCTTTGCTATATCTAAGAGTAATATGATCACATGGAAAGTATTAAGTGTGTATTGTTATATGTGTTATTTCCTGTATATTAACAGAGCCAGATCATCAGATCATTGATAGTTATATCAGTCAATCCATCACATAAGGACGGTATAAATTGATCACTCGACAGGCGTTGGAGTATTGTTTTTCCCCCAACTACCCCACTGTCACTATAGTGATATATTACAACTTATAATTAGTTAAACACTGTAAGACCAATTGGAATATACAATACTGCTAGTTTTGGTTTGGAAATTTATAGATCTATATAATTCCTTTATTGTGGGGTACGGAACAATTTTGTTGGACTTGTGAGTCCTTTTTTCTCTTCAAAATGTTCCCTCCCCTACCGGTTCATTTTTCTACAAATAACTGTTTGAAGAATAAATTAATATGCCTGAATCTTATGAAAAGTAACTTCTTACAGAAATAGAATACCTCAGTGTGAAACTGTCTTATAATTACACATAAGGACATCATGGTATATAGCTCTTGTCATCTTTAAGTGTTTGGTGTGAAGTTGCCTGCGTTTATTAAACATGTTGTGTTAAGGTCTTTATAACATGAAATCTTCTGTCCTTAAGGATTTAAAGTCATGAGTATAGTCACAATGATACAGAGGGTCACTACTTAACTATACACATGATACAGTGGGTCACTACTTAACTATACACATGAAACAGTGGGTCACTACTTAACTATACACATGATACAGTGGGTCACTACTAAACTATACACATGATACAGTGGGTCACTACTTAATTGTACACATGCTGTAGATGAGTAAAACATGTAAAAGTTGTGCAAAACATATAACATGAATATTTTTAAACCAAAAAGAGTTAATAAAGAGTTTATGAATCAGAATAAAATATGACATCATCCCATGGCAGGCTTACTGTGTGAAAATGTAAGTTTGTACTGACCTCGGTAACAGATTCAGATGAACTATAATCATAATCAAGATAGGAGACGTAGAAACAAAATAATATGGCAACAGGTCTATTGTACTTAAAGTATAAGCATGGCATTGGTCACTGCAAGCATTCCAATACATACAAACATCACCTTTTATTCACATTATATTGAACCACACATAAATATATATTTATACTTTAAAGATTGTCCACTTGTAACATCAGCAGCTGTGAGCTTTAAGTACCAATGTACCAATAGTGTATATATCGGGAGTGAGCAGTAACAGCATCAATAATCCAATCTGTGTCCTGTAGGTATTGGTCCATCACAACAGAACCCCTGCTAGATTAGGTGATCAATTCTTCCATTACCACACCACATATCAGGATCATAGCAAATCTATCTTTAATTACCATATATAATTACCTCCTATAGAATCATGTACATCAACCCCCCTAATCTAGTGGACTGCATACACAATAATATTATTCTAAATGAAGAAAATAATCCACTAACAAGAGCATTGACAATGTACAACTAAAGACTTGCAGAGAGAAAAATAATGGTCAAGAATGAGTTTCATGCACCAACTTGTTGCCAAGAATACTGTCTAACCTGCAAAAACTTAAGTTAGTCTGAGTGGTGTGAAATTAGATCAAGGTTAAATAAAAACAAGGTCAAATTACATCAACATCAATTTTCTTCTTTTATACAGGGTGTTTTAAAATATCTTGTACACTTTTTTTTTATATATATGTATGAACATCTTGGGCCAAAATACATGGATCTGAGAAAACTGATACACATATAAAAGTCACCCATCATCACTGAGGCATGACATAAGGGCAAGGTCACAAGTGGATCAACATATCATCACTGAGGCATGACATAAGGGCAAGGTCACAAGTGGATCAACATATCATCACTGAGGCATGAAATAAGGTCAAAAGTTGATCAACATAATTAAATAGGAATTAATTAAGTGTGTTCATCATACATCAAGCTGACTATTCAATAGTCATTTCATAGAGCTGACTGAATCACCTTCACCAACTGACATTACATGTTCTTACCCCAGTTCTTTAAATATTTTTGAATATTGACTTTATAATAATAGAAAATAGATTCAACAGCATCATTTGAGGTGATGCGCGGGTGAGAAAACTACTTGATTAATTTTGTCCATGTATTTTAATCCTTATTTACAATATAGAGCTTTCAATATAAAGCAAAATATGGGAAATCTATCAAGCAGTTTTTCTAATATTTCATTTTTAGTGAAAAAGTAAAAGTAAAGATGCAAAATCTTTACCCGCGGGTAGCCGTTGGTCAAAAATATACATTTATGGTCCTTTATACAGGCTAAATTACAGAAACGGTCATATTTCCCGAGGGCGGAGCCAAAAGAGAATATAGCCGCTAAGTGTGAAGAAACCTTCAAATCATCCTGCTAATAGGGCCATAAGTTATTATACAGAAAAAAAAATTACGTCTGAAACAGGATGCACAATGCACTGATTTTTCAATGAGCTGCGCATGCTCCAGATTGATAAAACATTGAATCTCATGACAGCGCGAGCCTCAGGGAGATTCAATGTTTTATCTCACAGTCATGTGGTGCATTTTAGCCAATCAGCGCTAGTGTTACATCAATGAGGTATAATAATATATTTATATGACTGTATTATCATTGAGTGCCAGTGAAGACGGTCAAATGTTTGACAGTTGGTATACAGATATTCTAGATCTGTATATTTCATGTCTACAGCTGAATGTTGAGTGTACTTTAATGCTACAATGTCATGTAACACACATACAGCAAATATATCTACAAATGCAATTAGAAAGACAACAATGTGACAGTGTTTGATTAAACTGATTCAGATTTTATTTACGAGCTCTTAATACAGAAATCAGTCAGGACACAGATGATACTAGTGAGTGGGCGTAGTATGCTCTATTATGTCCTTATAAGGGTCAATCATGTACACCTCACTCATAGTTATCACATCACAAAAGTACCACAGAAAACACATAGTGCAGTGATAGCTATACTGAACTTTACAAATCCTGAAAATTGTTGGTTTACTGTCAGCAAGGGTGTTTTTCAAAAACAATTGTGATTTGAAGCCACAGATAGGTCAAACGTGATTTCCCATGATTCCAAGCAGTGAACTGTTCTCAGACTACACTTACACTCAGTATTGGTTTCTCTTCCTGTTATGCCTCAGTCGTGACATATCAATCCTTTCTCGTCTTTTGTAAACACCAATATCAGGAAAGAAATCACTGTTAATCTCTTTGGCACTAAATCCTATTCTTCATATAGAAACACTGATGACTCAATTAAAGACAGTGTAACCGTTAACAATTTACATATTATTATCAATACATACAGGTTATTCCGTCAGTACTGTCAAGTTTTACTTTATACTCTGTCATAACTCAAAGGAAAATCAAAAATTTGTTTCATTGCATGGTTTGTGTTAAGGGCTTATTGTCCGATCAACAGTTAAGGTCATTTAGGGATGTGCCAGTTTTACTGGTGGAGGAAACCTGAGTACCCGGAGTAAATCACCGACCTACGACAAGTTACTGGCAACTTTCTCACACTAGGCCATTGCATGGACTCGAGAGTCTATAGATCAGCAATAGCTTTCCATAGCATGTTCCGTTTTTAATCAGTAGCTGTACATGTTCAAAGGGCAAGTTATATACATTACATAGCCTGTCACCATGCATGGAAATATCAGACTCACAAGACTCTGCATTTCATATTAAAAAATTTGGTTTATGGAAGTATAAACCAATACCTTATATAAAATATTAAATATGCAAAGCTGTGATCAATGTCTCAATACATGTATAAATAGTAATTTTGTGGCACCATTCTTCAAGTCATTTCAAAAACATCAATCAAGTGATCATTCCCGATAAATCCATCTTGCAGTGTGGAATTAACCAAGTGTTTTAGGACATTTTTAAGTTTATACATTCATGAACTTAATTATCAACAAATATAAATGTTGCTTACAACAAACAAATGAATTAGATATAACATCTAATTTTATATAATTAATGATTTAAATATATGTTAAGTTAACACACATATAGAACACATATAGAACAATACAGCGTCATTGTAAGAGCAGCTAGATATAGGTTACTAACAATATATATTGAACTGCTTAGATTTAGGCCTCAGAACAAGTGATGGTCAAATATATATACTGTATTATGTTGAAAAATTGACAGTTAGTATGAATAAAAGCACTTTTAAAATAACTGTATCAATGTCATTGATTTTGCTTTTAAAGATATGGTCAACTTGAGTAAACATACACATTCCAGCTGTTACATGGACTAAAGTCAACTGGATAATGGTCAATAGATTGGAGGTCAAATATGACATTGAAGCTAAAACTGACGCACATGTTTATGTTCAACTATCGCTGTATAATTTTTCTGTATGTAATGACAATTTAAAATATGTTAAAAAATGGTACAATGGGTATAATCTCTACTTCAATCTGAACACATATTTATAATCGTCTGTATTTTTGGTTTGTTAATATGTTAAAGAAATCACTATAAATTTTTAAAGATCCTGTAAAAGTTTTATAAATAAACAGCATATGACTCTAACTGATACCACACAAAATCACATCGTCATTTTCATTGTATTTATATATAGATGTATATTTTAAGTTTTATATATACATGAATTTCAAAAAGCTATATAAAACTTCATTAATTGGAGATATCTTTGCAATTACTGGAAGTTAGAAAAGAATCTGCTGAAACTCGACATATTCTTGATAATACAAACTTGGTCTAGTTCCATAAAATTGTAAAATGATGATATAATATAATGATCACTAAATTCAGCACAATCAAAATTCTTCCAAACATTCATAAAAAACTTTTCCAAAATAGAAGAATTTGAAAACATCTGTAGTGGGTCTTGCATGATTGATCAACAGGTATACCAGTTTGTAAGTTAACTTGAAAAACTTTAACTCACTTAATTCTAACTTTCCTCAAACTTGGTAATTATGATACATAAAAAATTTGTAAAGGCAAATAGAAAGTACATTTTGTATACAATATTTGTAAATGGAAGATAATTTCATCATCTCAATTGACTATATATATATAGCAATGTAAATAATAGTTTATAAGAATCTTCTATTAAATTAAGAACAACATCTCCGGAGATAATATAACTTTGAATACGACAAGATCTGGTATAACTCTGTATTTATATAAACACAAAGCCATAATGTCTTGGAACTTTGATGAGTTTTCTGGAAGTTCAATTTTAAAGATGCATTATCATCCCATGTTTATGTAAATTTGTGTAGTTTCCGAAAGTTAACATGTAAAACACACATTTACCTTGATGGAAAACCAGAGTTATAGGTTCTAGCGCTGCCTGGAAGAAAGTTTGCGTGAATGTAATAGTTAATTGCCTATCTAAAAAGACACAGGGACGAAACATCATTGAAATTAATAATAATCAAATTGTCTTGCAATGGTGGTGCCAATTTCTTACCTTTCCATTCTGTTGAAGAATTGCAAATTTGAGAAAGCACAGATAATTCAAATCTAAAAAACATAAGTTACACCCAAATCATACGCTCATTGTCGCAACTTTGGCACCTCAAAATCACATGTCCATAGTGAGATCTGCCCACCAAACATGGCATTATGGGAAAACTGATGCGTGCTTTTACTTAATGAGAAAACTAAGTTTCTGTACCAATTATGATATTGAATGTCAATGTTTGAGTAACATCTTGCCAAGAAAAAAACAACAGCTAAAGAGAAAGAAGAAAGACAATATTGGCTGTGATAATCAATACAAACTCTGCCGTAGTCATGGACATAATGCTTTTGTGCCTGTTGTTTCCTGTTTCTTTCTTTATTTTTAATCTACTTTCATATCATAACAATACAAAGATACACTTTACCCGACGTCAAGATTGTGTTGTCTGTATACATGTATCCGAAGAAACTTTGCTCAGTGAAAATATTGAATAAGATCTTGAAAATTCTGTTTAAAGGTAAAATCATTTGGACCTTAGTGTCATACCAGAGCAATTAAAAACAATTGATATACCTACACAGGTACATCAAAGGGCTGAACATTGCTGGGAAATTGCAAAGTTGAAGTAAAACATTGATAGACCATCCTTGGCGTCAAATTGCAAAATTAATACTCCGATTCCTCAATAATAATAAAATGAACTCTGTACTATTGTCCATACGACATGTAAAATATGAGAACATGACGGTTTCTGGCATCCTCAGTATAGTGATACTACACCTTGACATACGAATAATTCCGAAAAATGAATAAATGAATTAGATTTCAAAGCACTATAAACATGAACATTTGACAAGAGTAAAATTACAACTAATAGTCCCCGGACAGATCTAGTAGCTACAGACTGGTAGTCACTGAGCAGTTTAATACCAATCATCTATATTGATAAAGGGTAAATCATTAACATTATGCTATGATCAACAGACATTACACTACCTATATAACACAAGAGATTTAGAATGAACCAAGCATCGACCACACAACAACATTTTTACTGACCTTTATATCGTACAACCAAGTTTCATTTCCTTGTCATTAACTCATATAAAATAACAAAATATCTACAATGTTAAGTTTTTTAAGATAAATTTAATCAATATATGTACTAAGAACTGGCACTGTTAACCCTACAAACAGATTGACGTCACCTGTTTATCTGAAAGACACCAAACAGATTTACCTTTTTTTGTCCGAATTTCTCATCTAAGTTATTTCCCTTTTTATCTTAAAAACACTGTTTACCAAAAACAGATACCTGTTTATCTGAACGAACCATCACAACAGATTTACCTGTTTATCTGAATGACCTCTAACAACAGATTTACCTGTTTATCTGAAAGGCATTCAACAAACAGATTTACCTTTTTATCTGAAAACTTTACCTTTAATTCTAAACAAAATGATAATTTTATATCAAGACCATTTACACCTTAATAACTTCAAGAAATGTATCCAACAGATTAACCTAGAGTTTTTGTTTAACAATATAATTGTTAATTATTCTTAATATGAAACAAGAGGCCAATTGGGCCTCAACGTCCATTTGGATCCTTTAAGTAAATTGTTGGCATTTGAATACTTTTGATCCAAGAATTTGACAAACATGGTTCTCCGTGCCCTTAAGTTACTACATATCAAAATATTAAACACTAGGTCTTCTAGTTCATAATAAGAAGTTTTTTGACATTTTGTCAAATTTTCCCCATTTGGGCCCCAAAGTGGCCATCATCCGGTTTATAAGATTTATTTTTTTAATTTTGTAAAACTTTCCCCATTTGGGCCCCCTAAGAGGCACCCTTTTGGGACTGTGAACGATCATTTACTCCCTTCCCCCAGAGATGTCTTGTGTCAAGTTTGGATAAAATTAGTCCAGTAGTTTTGGACAAATAGTAAAAAATGTGAAAAGATAACATATTTGCTATATATATATATATATGATAAACAGTGTTGAACTTTGACCCCAAAACGTGTAACCTATTTTTCACTCCAGGGTCACTCCTTGAACAGACTAGTGGTTCTCCCTGCCCTAAAGTTATTACAAACATTATGCTCTAGACATTCTAATTTATTGGAATAAGATTTTTGAAATATTGTCAAATGTCCCCCCTTTTTGCCCCAAGCGTTGTGCCCCTTTGGGGCCGAGCCCTTCATTTGAACAAATCTGAACCCTCTTCCCAAGGGGATACTTCTGATCAAATTTGGATGAAATTGGTCTAGTAGTTTTGAACAAGAAGTCAAAAAATGTGAAGAGTTAACATATTTGCCTTGAACAAACCTGGTTCCCCATGCCCTAAAGTTACTACATACCAAAGCATTAAGCTCTATGTACATGTAGGCCTTCTATATGTAGTTTCTAGAAGATTTTTGAAATTTTATCAAATTTCCCCCTTTTCACGCCCCCCCCCTTGGGACCTAGCCCCTTCTTTTGAACAAATCTGAATCCCCGTACCCACGGTAATCTTCCTACCAACTTTGGATGAAATTGGTCCAGTTGTTTTGGAGAAGAAGTCTAAAAAGGTAAAAAGTTTAGGATGACGGATGACAGACAACGGACGAGATTTGTATCAGAAAAGTCCACCTTGGACCTTCGGTCCATATGGACTTAAAATTAATTCCTTCCAATCAATACATACTTATTTTGTTTATGGGTCAATACCAGGGAAAACACGATGTGTCTATTATATAGCACTTTAGCTGAAATTTAATCAAGTAGATGAAGGTGTGATTTATATTGTTATACCACTCTATTTACAGAGTTCTATTTCACTGAGCTTTTATATCAAATCAATGAGCTTTATAGCAGGCACAACAATGTTACATTTTATATCTCTGAAGATCACCTGTCATCAAACAGATTAAACACAATAAATTACCAGTCCTCACTACAATCTAGTTCTTATGTCTGCTACATCACCTGTCATCAAAATTATGTCTGCTACAAAACCTGTCATCAAACAGGTAAAACGCGTACCTGTCCTCACTACAATCTAGATCTTATGTCTGCTACAAAACCTGTCATCAAACAAGTAAAACATGTACCTGTCCTCACTTCAATCTAGATCTTATGTCTGCTACATCACCTGTCATCAAACAAGTAAAACACGTTTCCTGTCCTCACTACAATCTAGATCTTATGTCTGCTACATCACCTGTCATCAAACAGGTAAAACACGTACCTGTCCTCACTACAATCTAGATCTTATGTCTGCTACAACACCTGTAATCAAACAAGTAAAACACGTACCTGTCCTCACTACAATCTAGATCTTATGTCTGCTACATCACCTGTAATCAAACAAGTAAAACACGTACCTGTCCTCACTACAATCTAGATATCTAGATAAATTGTTTTTTAAAAAAAATATAGTATTATAGCATATCAAATCAAGCATAGGCATGCGTTCTACATTTCACAGCAATTTTTTTTAGCATATGGTGATTGAGGAGGGGGTAGGGGCACTGGGGGTGGGGGGTAAGGGGTAAAAATAATTTTTTTCTAAACTGTTTGAGATAGGAACTTGAAACTTTGGGACATAGTAGATGGATGTATGGGGAAGTACACAATTCTTTCAGATTTTTTATTTGACCCCTCGGCGCCGTGCCAGAAGGGGTCCAAATATCAAATCAAACATAATCATGAGCTCTTCATTTTACAGCAACTTGTTTTAGCATATGGTGTTCGGGGTGGGTGAGATAGGAGTACAATGTATTTGGGGGCATAGGGGGTCAAACTCTCCGTGCAGGAATATGTGATGGCCTGCCATCGACAACGTTGTTTTAGTTTAATATATATGAATTTGTCATTTTAGTCTTTGATCTTACCATCTTAAAACTGAACTCAATGTAGGAAACAACAATGTAATTGTACTGTCAACCTGATTACAATACATGAATCTTGCTACAACAGTTTAAAAAGGGTTGAAAAATATTTTCCAAACTCTTTCAACAATGAAATTTTGTAAAAAGGTTGCATCTCTCATAAACATGTATAGAAATAGCTATCATGATCACGACTACTGCTTGTTGCTAGGGTTGTTGACAACTGTTTTCATTGCAACAATCCACTACTTTTCTTTCATGTACAATTAAGTATCAGAAAATCAAAGTAATGCTAACATCTGGAATACCACCAACCATAGAGTAATAGGACCAGCATGTGAAGAATCATATATAATTATCTTTACTTTAATTAAATCTTCCAACGCTGAAAACAGATCTTTTAGCTCTCGCTCCAACAAAGATATTGAATACGCAAAGTGAAATCATGATAACTGAATCTAAGACACTAATGGAATATCTAGTCAATTAAACTTAAAAAATCTTATACTTGTATATTGTTTCATTATTCTAGTTTCTAATTAGTCAAGCTTTTAAGTTGATGTATGCCAGGTTTTCCTGATGTAACATACAACTATTTATACTAGTTTCTAATTAGTCAAGCTTTTAAGTTGATGTAACAGTATGTCAGGTCTTCCTGATGTAACATACAACTATCTATACTAGTTTCTAATTAGTCAAGCTTTTAAGTTGATGTATGTCATGTTTTCCTGATGTAACATACAACTATTTATACTAGTTTCTAATTAGTCAAGCTTTTAAGTTGATGTATGTCAGGTTTTCCTGATGTAACATACAACTATTTATACCAGTTTCTAATTAGTCAAGCTTTTAAGTTGATGTATGTCAGGTTTTCCTGATGTAACATACAACTATTTATA
>JAUMGZ010232780.1:0-10965 GCA_032359645.1 Pododesmus macrochisma
TCTTTTGGTTTCTCTATTTGTCCTACTTCTGTCTTTTGGTTTCTCTATTTGTCCTACTTCTGTCTTTTGGTTTCTCTATTTGTCCTACTTCTGTCTTTTGGTTTCTCTATTTGTCCTACTTCTGTCTTTTGGTTTCTCTATTTGTCCTACTTCTGTCTTTTGGTTTCTCTATTTGTCCTACTTCTGTCTTTTGGTTTCTCTGTGTCCTACTTCTGTCTTTTGGTTTCTCTATTTGTCCTACTTCTGTCTTTTGGTTTCTCTATTTGTCCTTCTTCTGTCTTTTGGTTTCTCTATTTGTCCTACTTCTGTCTTTTGGTTTCTCTATTTGTCCTACTTCTGTCCTGTTGTCTCTTATGTCTTACGCTTCCTCTATCATAAATGCTCTCTATAATCAGCATGTGTTAAAGATGTGAAAACACAGTAATCATGTGACTTTGAAGGATCCTTGCCCGGCTTTATGTTCATCGGCATATAAAGAACAGTACAAAGTTGTCAGGACTGACTATACCAGTGATGTATCATGTCAATGTCTCGGTGACTCCAGTGAAACAACATTATTAAAGTTAATTTAAGTGCACACTGTTACAGATGCAGTGTTCACATGTGACATAGAAATGTGTTGAAGAAATTAAAAACCAATATATTTCTACTTCTTGTTTTAAAGTTAATCTTTTGTTGAACACTTCAGTCTTGCTAATGTGATTTTACTTCTCTTTTTAATCAGTCCCAAATACTCTAAACTGAATTTAAGTGTTTGTACGCCTGAAGCAAACACAAACTCTTAATTATTATGAAAAACTGTTATAAGTTATTAAAAATCATTATGAATATAATGAAATGTATTGCTGAAATGGACATCTTATTCTCTCTTACATTGCTATGAATAATCTTTATGTATTAATGTTGTTTGGTGCAGTGTAAATCATATCACATGATTACAACTATTTTATTTTGACCAAAAACATCAAAATTTATGCAAAAACCATATAATGTTGAAATTTTCTGATTCTTTTAGATAACAAGATGTTACACTTCGGCACTCTACAATTCAAGTCATCTATGTTCAAGGTTTTATAAAGCTAGCGTGCTTGTGATTTTGTAATCTGTGACTTGCAATTGTATTATGAAATCTCATGTTTAGTCATGGACTGTATATGTTGATGGGTTTAATGTGGTGTTAATTAATGTCCATATTTGTTTCAGGTTGACCAGGTGAAAGTGAGAATTGACTGACCAGGGAGTTAATTGCCTGCAGCTGGACTTTGCCCTTTCTATATGGATTTTTATGTGTTGAAAACAAATATCTTGCTTCCAGATATTCTCAAACAAATTTCATTGAGTTTGTAAGATTCTGAATTTGGCATAAATCAAGAATTGTGTGCTAAATGTTCCATGTATTTCACCATTAAGAAAGAATTATATAAAATGGTCATTACATTCAGTGATTGAAAGCAAACTAGTGATATATTTATTCTCAAGAAGGAATTAAACAGACAGTTTATGTCTGTTGATCTATTGGAATACTGTGAGAAGTCGTGGACAAGCCAGCCAAAAGTGCAAGTGTCAGAAGTTCCAGGAAAGACGCCAGATATTGAATAATTGATAAGCGGTGGATATGTAATGTGTCAAGTTTGATGTACTAACAAATTAATGTACACTAACAAACAGTGGAACACGCTATATAGACTCATCAAAAAAACAATCCTGAAAAACAACCTGAAAACTTGCAGTTCTATCACAAGTCTGTGTGTATATCATCAAATAACATCCAATCACAAGGTAAGTGTACACCCTCAAGTACAACCAATTCTCCAACATCTTATATGCAATCTTGCAAAACCAAAGTATTAGTGCAAAAGTTTTGCTTATGCTATAAGTTTTTTGTGGTTTTGAGTTGTTTAATAAAAACCGTTGCAACTTATGGAGATTTGACCCTTTTCACTTATCAAGTTAAAATGATAATACAGATTGATCATACATACTTATAAGACTTAATGAAAGGTCGTAGAAATAGAATTATTGATGAAAATAGATGCATGCATTTCTATAGATATTTTATGCATGAAAGAGCTCAAAGACATATTTGATATATCGAACTTTAACTATGAAGATCAAAATGGATCATAAAGCATTAGTTTTGCACAATAACTAAAAGTCTTCAAATCATATTTAAATGTTCAGGTGCTTGATATTACAACATATTTATGTAGTACAAATCTGATTCATAGGGGGAGGCAGTTAATGCAGTTATGTTAATATCCTAGAACTTCTGAACAGCGATTATGTTTAGGTTTAGTAGTGATTTTGCAAAACTCGGTTTGCCCCCAAATGATCCCTACAGTTTTCTTGTGAACTCGCTGAGGCAGATAAAAGCGATAGGTGCTCTAGGAAAATAGTCTCAATGCTGCAGCAAACATATATTTGTCCCTATGTAAATATTTTGATTCTTGTTCCTAAAGAAATCTAAAAGATGGAACTTATTCAAGCGTTGATGTAGCTTACTTATCGAAGAAACAGCGTGTGTGTTTTTATCATTAGATCGAGTTTGAAGATGTTAATGATTAAAAACAGGCCCTATGAAGTGTGACGCTGACTCACTCACAGGCAGAGTATCCCAAAGCTTACACATAGATCTATGATAAATAACTACATATAATTAGGTGTTCTCCTTCGAAAAAAATGTTCTTGAGTCACTGATTCCATCATCTTGATGATGAAACTGCTGAGAGATGTGTAAAGATATCTAGTGCAATGTTTTCAGCAAATAATTCCTCTAGACCAGATGAACGGTGATGTTTTAGATCAAGATAAAGATTTGCTTAGTTGGGACTTAGGATTTGAATAAGAGTAATACATTTTGTTTCTTGTGTGTTAAAGCTATTAGAAGCTGATGTTAGAGTAAATTGTTGTATTCTTCAAGGATTTTGTCCTACATTTCCTCATATCAGTTACATGTGTACCATATGTCATAAAACTGACTATGAGATTCTTTAAAATTGTCACTAAATCACAAACTAAAGACATCAGAAAGTGTCTTTAACATAATGGTAATTAGTTTCTTTTATAAAGATACAGACATAGGAGTCTGTGCCTTGCATTGCTCGAGGTGCAAAAGTTTAATTTATATAACTTGCTCTGCTATATAAGACATGTAATAGTTGAATGTATTACTATAGAATGACAAGATATATAGATAATGTACAACTTACTAGGAAGGTAATAACTAGGACTCATATATGGAGAGTAAATGACTATTTATTTTTGAGAGGACTAAGTGGTTCCAAATGGTAACATTAACAACTTCCAGCAAGGGGAGACAATCAGTTGCATAGATAAAGCAATATTTTTAATCTTCACAATAAGACATTAGATTTTAACCAGTCTATCATTGCTAATAAGAAAACTTAATTTAAACAAGGGACATAATCCATTGCTTGGAGAGAGCAAAGTTTTTATATTAAAAAGAAATGTAATGCAATCTAAATAAGGTCAATAATGAAGAAATTGTAAGAATAGTTCCAGTGTACATATAGTCCTTCATTCCATTGTATCGTAGAGGGAAAAGTCTTGGTATGAAGTCATTGTGGCCCAAACCTCTAAAATCAGTGAGTGGGAATATTTAAATCTTGTTAACTGGTTTAACTACCATTTTATTATTTAGTAACCTAAATGAGACTGAGACTAGAATACACTAATTACAATGACTAGCACTATCTTTAATCACTTGGCATCTCAGTTTGGTAAAAGCTTTTTATTGACCATAATTACTGATCCCCTTGTAAAAACTTGTAGTTTTTAGTATGCTGTGTTTTCATGTTTTGTAACGTTATAGTTGTGATTCTGTTAAGAGACCGTGATATCATTATTTGGATACACAATAATGCATCTTGATAGCCCTAAGTTTGTGACAGTGGTTCTGAAGAGTCCTCAGATCAGCTGCCAAATTAATTACTTTATTGGCAAGAACAGGAACCCAAATTGATTCTAGGACATAACAATGATAGCATAACATTGAGGACTATAACAACATTGATATCATTGATGGCTTCTCGGTGGGAGTAATTGTTTGTGTATGTTCTCTTGGTCTTGTTGATGCTTGATAGAGACTGAGTAATAATTACTCCGATGAGCACTGCAGATGCACATGCACTTATAAGTTGATAGAATTTATGTAGCGTACACATGCACTGTTAAATAAGTATAGCATTGGAAGAAGGAATGATTACATGTTAAAAAGATGGATGGCAAGGAAATGTTTCTGAAAACTACTGAATAATGGGTTAAGTTGACTTTATGAACCCTTTGGATCAGTTCTATTATATAAAAGTGCTGTTTTGTTGCTACAAGTTGTGTTGTTTTAGAAATATTTGTG
The DNA here is from genome assembly GCA_032359645.1 of Pododesmus macrochisma. Lineage (NCBI taxonomy): Eukaryota > Metazoa > Mollusca > Bivalvia > Pectinida > Anomiidae > Pododesmus > Pododesmus macrochisma. The sequence goes on from JAUMGZ010232780.1 coordinate 4,373, forward strand.
CAATGTCAAATTGTGTGTAATTTGTCCTGATACAAATAAAACCTAGTCTCTGCAATAGCTGTACTGTAAATGAAAAAAAAATCTGAAATAACGCTTATAATAAGATGCATATTAATAAATTTTGCTACTTTTCTACAGGGCCAAATTGTATCTCTGAAATTGTTAACTGCATTTAAGTGAGTGACTTTGGTGGTCGTCTGGCCCAAAAAAGATTATAATCAAGAATTGTAATTATTAATAATAAAACACAAAGAGAAGCAAGTAAATGCACTCTAAGTAATAACTAGTACAAAAGAACAGATAAGATCTTTAAAGATTCTAGGCTCTGTTTAACACTAGGGGGTCCTTTACAGATTCCACCAGTTTAAGGCTGTCTAATAATGGTGAAGAAATAAGGAATCTATTAATATTGTATCTTTCAGCATTTTTGGATAACCTTGTGCAGTCCAACATGTAGAGTAATAGAAACTGTTTAACTGTTGTTCTAATTAACATGTTAAGTGTCCACTTGGTGTCCAGACATTAAAGCTTGTTTGTATTTCATACATTATGAACAAAATTCCTTTTCACTTGTTGGTGTGCTTTCATGTTTAAGAGTCTTTATGAACTTAATACAATTGTCTATTACATCATATCAATATTTCATTTTCCATTGTGGTTGTGTTGGAGCTAAATCTGGGCTCTGTGACAAGTTGCTCTCATACAGATAGTTTTCTGCCCCTAATTTATTTATTAGCAGTAGGTCTTTGCTTTATTAAAAGTTTTGCCATGTTATTGGTGTCTTTCTTGTTGGTCATCAGTTATTCCCAGGTATGATGTGATTGTTCTCTTCACTTTGACATATACTGTATTGTCTTTAACTGTGTGGTTTTAAAATGGAAAATAACACTTACATCCAACTTTACACAGTTTTTTTAAAATGGTGATGTATTTGTTAACAAACTATAATATAGTTTTATTTTTCTCTCACCAAACTTCAGTTCAGTTCAGTCCATGCCATTTATCTAGAACCCTACATTTTGATATATCATGAACAATGAGACAAAAACAAAAATACCTGTGTTGCCCTAGCAACCCTGCCAGTAAGTCAGCATCTCAGTCTCTCTATATATCCTATGTAAAAAAATTCTTTCCAAAAAGTCATCCCAAATAATGTTGCAGATGTTGACAGAAACAGATATTTTCATTTTTGGTCTGAAGTCAGAGCCATTTAGTACTCATGTTGGCTTATCCACTTTCATGAAATCTTGGTAGCAAGGGTCAAAGTCTTTTTATTCTAGATTGACAGCTATTGACCCTCTGCTGACCAGAGCTCTGATGTAGGATGTGGTGTGTGTTGTTGGTAGCCTTTATGATGTAGGTGTGATGATATGCTGGTCATAAAGTAAATTGAAGTGTTGTGGTCAAGAAGACAGCTGTTTATACCTTGAAACAAGCACTGCAATGGGTCTGGTCTGTTTCTTGTGAAACAGATATTGCATTAGGCTATGAAAAATAGGGTCTGTTTGAAGTAAAAGTACATGTACAAGCATTGCTATTAGGTTATGCCAAAAAGGTCTACTAATTAGGTTGTGCCAAAAAGGTCTGTTCTTGTGAAATGTGCATTGCAATGAGGCTAATTAAGAAGGGGTTTTCTGGTAAAACAGACATTACAATAATGCTATATGGTATATGGTCTGTTTCTTTGGGGGAAAACGATTACGATAGGCTATGGGCAAAAGGGTCTGTTTTGGTAAAACAATCATTGCAATTAAGCTATTAGGGATAAAACCTATAGCTGATGAAACACTCATATTGACAATGACTAAGCTTAGGTCAAAAGGGTCCGTTTCTAATGAAACAAATATTGCAATTATTGGCTAAGAGGGAAAGGTCTGTTTCTGAAGGAACAAATATTGCAATAGGCTGAGAGGCAATGCATAATTTCTAATGTAGACTTGAAACAAGAAACAAACTAAAATTTTGTTTGGAATGAACTGAAAAATGCTTTCTTTTTCCATGATGTAAAGGGAGACTTTGATTCAGAATCTTTATACTTAACATTTATCTATCAGGTTTTGATAAACAGTCTTTTGTCTATAATGAAAATCTAGAAGTACAAGGGTTATGTGTATTATATTTTCCATGCAAGACAAAAGCCAGAATACATCAAATACAAATTAATTTGGTGTGCATGAAAACACACTTGAGAAGCTAACCACATTACTGAGGAATTGTTTGAAACAAAAAACTTAAAGCCAATTATCTGTTATGAAACTTAATGTACAGACAATAGTTGCATGAGCATGGGGATGATTGAAGACTGACAGTGAAAACTAAATAAGAAGTGTTTATGCTTTAAATTGACAGACAATAGCCAGATGATGTAACAGTTTTTTGCCCAGAACTGATTGATCAAGTGAAGTGGAACTCTCTTTTGTGTGGAGGGCTATTGTTTACATTCAGATGTACAGGAGAGATTTAGGTCTTGCACCATAGATATACTTGCTTTGAGAATTTATTTTTACTTAGCCATACCAGAGACTGTTGGTGCCCTGCCAGAAGAGGTATCACTTTCCTGCAGTCAGAAACACTTTGATGTATCTGTGGTGGTTCAAATCTCCTGAAGATTCATTGAAATTATCTTACAGTATGGTCCAACTACTGGGTTAAGCATTAGAAGTTTAAAGCAATTTGAAATGAAAATTTCATTTAAAAAGTTGTTAGGAACTGAAATTGAAGTCATTACAAATGGCAAATTCAATTATGAGCAAATGGGCAAAAAATAAAGCAAATTAAAAAGTAGATTTTACCATTGATTTAGATTCACACTGATTGGAAAGAAGCTTGTTCTTTCTTATTTGAACTTTGAAAAGCTCTTTCTTTCTGTACTGGTGTTTTGAAGTTACGCTTTATTCAGAAATAATCAGTGCAGTACGTGACCGATATTTATATATAGACCAGAGACAGGTCAGGTATTTTTGGGTCACCCTCTTGAGAGTTCTTTACCATGTTTACTGACCATTGAATTGTCTTGTGTACAGCTATTTTCACTATTCTATTTCAATCTATCTATTCTTTCATTTATATTTCATCCATTTCTTCCTGCCACAAAAACTCTTGATTACTCTAAAATGTTAATTGATTTTGTTCGTAATTAACTCAAAAAAGTATTCTATATTTAGCTGTGAATATCACCTGACTACAGATGTAGAATGTACTTTAGATACAGTACAACTGACAAAACAAAGCAATAATGTTTTCGTCAAGAAATCACTGCAATAGTATCTATCACCAAGTCTTTATGTTGGACCAGTCTAATAGTACTGGTAAGGGGAGTAAGATTGTACAAATTGTGGTAAAAATATCGTTTCATCAGCCTCCATCATATGTTGGTAATGTTACAAGAATGCCAATGAATTTATCATCTCAAGCTTTTGTCAAGGTGAAGGATTTATATGTATAGTATTTGCTCACGGTTCATGTGCAGTTCAGTTTTGCTTGAATACGATCAGGAATTGATGAAAGATGAGTTATTAATTGTATTTGTTGATTTTCTGGCATTCTGCTGATATGTGCAAAAAATATTGTTGCTGTGGTGATATGAATGACCTAAGAGTGCTATGGTGGAGTTGAACTTTACAAATAAACTCACCAAAAAATTAATAAAATACAGATTCATCCTGCTTGAACATATCTTACATTTAACTTTATAAGTAGATCTTAATCTATAATCTTTATGATTAATTGAGAATTGTTATGAATTAAAACACTATAAGTATTGAATAGTGATAACAAATTTAAAACAAGAAAGCAGGAATCCATATTAATGAAAGTGTCAACATGCATTGAAGAAAGGAATTTATATTTTGTGACTCAGAATTTCATAACTTAATCAAGTATTTATACCCCTTTATTTCAAGTGCTTACTATAAAAGAATTTATTATAAAGAGTATATATGTTGCACAATTGAGTCTCACCTTGCATGATTTTGGCTTTTGCAAGATTTCTGCTTTTTGGGATTTCTTTGACTTTGTTTTAGCTTTAGTCATTATGACCTTGAACTTGGGTAATGTCTGCTTGTGTTTTGGATTATAGTACTTATTCATAAAAATTGCTGAATATATAATTTAATCAAGTAGAACCCAGATTCCTTTGGATCTGTGTCCTATGACATAATGTCATAATATGGGGGGGGGGGGGGTGTATAATGGTATAAGATTCTTGATAAAAAGTAAATGTATAATGGTATAAGATTCTTGATAAAAAGTTAAATTTGGTATTCATGGTTATGTGCCTGAAATCAACTTAAATTGCGTATAACAACCTTGTGAGTCATAATTTGTAATTGAAGTCTCATTTAAATACCTGTTGCAAACCGTGTTAATTGATGATTCAAATGATGACAGTTTTAATTAAATTTTCAATTAACAACAGTGAAAGGTACATTATTAGGACATCAAAGAGGAGCAGTGTTTCATGTTTCAATAAAAACTTGAAGGCTTTGAAGTGATTCCATGTGTTATGTGGACTTCAAGGACAGTAAAGTACACTCATTTACATGACTTCAGTACCCTAGGGAACAGAATGTGTGTATAATAAGGGCTGCAATATGCTCTTGTCCCCTATTGAGCAAACTGCTGTTATTTAAGTCTATAAATTTCAATTATTAATTCAATTCAGTATTATATTGCATGAAACAGCCCTACATACATAGGGGTTCTGGTTGTGTGAACTGTTTCTTGTATGTAAATTTGCAGTTAAAACCAGAGATCTTCTTGGTATATCTATTTGAATAATAAAATCTTTTTGAAAATTTACTTAACCTATTAGTTTTTGATTCATCACATCATGTAATTGAAATATCTTTCAGAAAGTTTGAGAAATATTAAAATGCTTTCCAAACTGTTCCATCTACTTCCGTGAACCATGCAAACAATATAAGAATCTCAATTTTAAGATCTGATCTTCTCTTAAATCCATTTCAGTGTAAAGCTAATCACAGTGGTGAGTTTTATTTTTATGTTGAATTCGAAAAATAAACTGAAGCTTACTAAAATCTTAAATTTTTTAACATGATTAAGTTTTGTATTTCAGATAAACCTTAGAATATAAAGGGGACAATATCATGTTTCTCACATGTTGTACGAGATGAGCATATTGTTTGTGATTTCTTTTAAATTGTTGGCATTGTTAGATTCAAGCAAAAACAGATGGAGCTTACAAGTTATAAAATATATACAAAGTTGCAAAATAATATGAAGTGCCATTATCTTATCATAAATGTATAGTCTTTTTTGAATTAGTGTAATTTCATAGGGTGTGGTGTGTGTACATAAGTAACCTGTATATAAAATACATGCTGTTATTGCTGATAAGGAAACAATTCATTTAAGATGTTGTATTAGGGATAGAAATTTGAAACTAGTTTTCGTACTTATGTCAAATTAAAACTGTGATAGGAATGGTCTTACCAAGTGTAACTTATCACCAATTAAGAAATAATTAATTTGCAGCTTAAATTTCCTGTATAATGGAGTGTGGAAGATGTTATATTATCCTTAGCACTAATTGAGTATGATTCACATATCAGGGTATGTAATCTTAATTAAATGTGTGCACCATTTCATTACAGAATTAACTAAGGTACCAGCATTTATCTAGCCAGGTTTAATTTAGAAATTAAGATTGTAGAACATGTATAGAGCCTTGTGTAAGGGATTGCCAGATTGGGTCCTATAGAAATTGTAAAATTGTGTGGAGACTTATAATTGTACAGTCTGTCTAAGCCAGATAGAATCCTAAGATTGTAGATTTTGTTTAGAGGTTAGAATATAGAAGGGCATATTTTGAGTTCAATCTTGTGTGTATGAAGTGAATGGGCAGATGGGTAAAATTCTTGTGGGTATTTGTATACAAGTCCAGAATGAACTAGGTATAAATTTGAAAATTATGCAGAGACAAAAATAAACTGTTAGGCTATTGATGGTCTTAAAAAGCTAGAATGAATCCTGTTTGTTTGTTTCCTTGGGGTTTAGCGTCCCTATAACTCATGTTTAGGTCATATAGAGACGGTGTCTACTTGTGACAGCGCGCACTGATGGTGACTTTATAGTGCTGTCTAACTGAAATATTATGATGCAAGCACATTGACATGACAGTTCACTCTGTCACATTAAACTGACACTGAGCCAACCAGTCCTGACCTCCTTACCCAGTAGTGCTGAGAACTTAGCAGGGAGCAAGAAGGTAACCTAATTCAAAAGTCTTAGGTTTGACCGGCCTCGGCCTGTAATCAAATCAGGGCCTACCGGATCACAAGGCAAATGCTCTACCTCTGAACCATTGTGCCTGTTCAGAATGAATCCTAAGACTGGGAACTGTGTGGTGGTTTTCTATTGGTGGGCAGATTGAATCCTGTAAAGATGATATATTATGTAAGGCAGTCTGTACAGTAGGGCAGATTGAATCCTGTAAAGATGATATATTATGTAAGGCAGTCTGTACAGTAGGGCAGATTGAATCCTGTAAAGATGATATATTATGTAAGGCAGTCTGTACAGTAGGGCAGATTGAATCCTGTAAAGATGATATATTATGTAAGGCAGTCTGT
>JAUMGZ010232791.1:0-10965 GCA_032359645.1 Pododesmus macrochisma
TGACACAAGGTCCTCTCCAACAAGATGTGTGCTAGAGCTGACACAAGGTCCTCTCCAACAAGATGTGTGCTAGAGCTGACATAAGGTCCTCTCCAACAAGATGTGTGCTAGAGCTGACACAAGGTCCTCTCCAACAAGATGTGTGCTAGAGCTGACACAAGGTCCTCTCCAACAAGATGTGTGCTAGAGCTAACACAAGGTCCTCTTCAAAAGGATGTGTGCTGGAGCAAACTTAAAAAAGTTCCTCTCCATCAAGATATTTACTAGAGCTTATCAAAGGTCCTCATTGAAAAGATGTGTTCCAAATGTCCTCTTCAGAAGGATGTGTGCTAGAACTTTTGCAACTGAGGTCCACTGCAGCAGGAAGAACATAAACATGGTACTTAAAGTCCCAGAGCATTTGTGCAAGAGGTCACATGTAGTCAATTAAGAAAGAAGGATATGCTTACAGGGTAATATACTTATCAAAATAAACAATGATATACAAAATTCCTGTCTTCAAACTTGGCCAATCTGTCAATATATGGTATATAACTTGATATATTAATTGCTGCCTAGGCCATTTGTATCTAGACTTGAAAATGCAAAAAAAATGTGTACAAACTAGGCTTGCTTAAAGTTACAAAAGCAATGTAACTGTTACAATTTGTTAAAGATTAAACTATAGTAGAGAAATTTATGTATATTATTTATATATGTTGACCTTGACCTATTTCTTGCTAATACATGACTGAGTATGCTAATTACTTCAACAATCTTTGCTTTAAGAAGACTCAACCATGGAATAAAGAGGTGTCAGTGATATAGTATGACTATGTTTGTTGCTGCAGAGGTTAATTTGTTTTGTTCAATTTTTTAACTAGCAAATAATGAAAAGAACGAAAATTCCAAAAACCTTTTGTGCAAATGAAAGGTATAGAAAATCAATCATTGATTTGTTTTGTTACAGTATTTAAGGTATTAATGCAAAAAAGGATAAAATATTTGATGAGGAAAAACTTAACTTCATAAATATGATTTTAGAAGACTTACTAGCTTATGTGTTATTACATTATCTTTTATACTATCTTTTTAACACACTACTAGAGTAGTAAACATATTGGAACTCTTCTTTGTTTTTACTGTTTCCAGTTACCAAGGTTATGATGTGTTATTACTGTGGATCTCTCATCTCTAGGTTAAAACAATTGTTAATGAGCAGTAATTTCACTGCTGTAAATTATAAAACCTTTAAAGCTGAAGACTGGATACAACATACCATGTAAATTACTAAATACCAACCAGCTGTGGTGAGAATCAGGAACAAAAAATTCACAGACTCAAAAAACACAACTGCACATTTTTTATATTGCAAAATGATTACATGGTTCATTTGCAGGTAATAATCATCCACTAATTCATCTTTGAAGTCAGCTAACAATAATTGTTTCGGGTGAAATCTGCTTCCAAGCTACATGTAAAATAGATGGACAGTTTCGCCACCTCCCGGACTCAAAATAGCATGTAATGAGATAATGAGATAATGATCTCCTAACCTACAAATCTATCTTTCATCTTTGGCCGTCTCTCCTGGTGACAGTAAAAGACATTTTCTATAGTAATAAATAAAGATTATTGGCTGATTGTCAGTCTGTTGTGACATTTCACAGGGTGACAGTGGTAACTTTACTCACTAGACATTTGTTATTATATGTGAACCATAAATTCTATAATCTTGCTTTCATAATCATTTTCACTATAACCATGCTATGCTATGATATTCTATATAATCTTGCTTTATTTATACATGTTACATTGTGAACAAAATAAATTTTTGTGTTGCATACATTCTGTATGCATGACCATGCTTGAATTAAGACATACTTTGTGACAATGTTTTATTGAGACATTTTTATGACATTTTAGAGCATGGATAACTATGTTTGTTGAAGGCATGACCCTGCATGGGGTCAATAGTATTCAAATGCCAAAACATTTACTTAAAGGTTTATTTCAACCAGATGGGTGTAAAGGCCTGATGGGCCTCTTGTTGTAACTTAAATGCTTTGTTCAAACATTCTGTGTAACCTTGCTTTATTGAGACATTCTGTGAAACCTTGCTATATTGAGACATTCTGTGTAACCTTGCTATATTGAGACATTCTGTGTAACCTTGCTATATTAAAACATTCTGTGTAACCTTGCTATATTGAGACATTCTTTGTAACCTTGCTATACATTTTTGTACCGAAACATTCTGTGTAACCTTGCTATATTGAGACATTCTGTGTAACCTTGCTATATTGAGACATTCTTTGTAACCTTGCTATATTGAGACATTCTGTGTAACCTTGCTATATTGAGATTGCTGTACCGAGACATTCTGTGTAACCTTGCTATATTGAGACATTCTGTGTAACCTTGCTTTATTGAGACATTCTATGTAACCTTGCTATATTGAGACATTCTTTGTAACCTTGCTATATTGAGACATTCTGTGTACCCTTGCTATATTTAGACATTCTGTGTAACCTTGCTATATTGAGAAATTCTGTGTAACCTTGCCGTATTGAGACATTCTTTGTAACCTTGCTATACTTAGGCATTCTGTGTACCCTTGCTATATTTAGACATTCTGTGAAACCTTGCTATATTGAGATATTCTGTGTAACCTTGCTTAATTGAGACATTCTTTGTAACCTTACTAAATTGAGACATTCTGTGTAACCTTGCTATACTGAGGCATTCTGTGTAACATTGTAACCTTGCTTAATTGAGACATTCTTTGTAACCTTACTAAATTGAGACATTCTGTGTAACCTTGCTATATTGAGACATTCTGTGTAACCTTGCAAAATTGAGACATTCTGTGTAACCGTGCTAAATTGAGACATTCTGTTTAACCTTGCTATATTGAGACATTCTGTGTAGCCTTGCTTTATTGAGACATTCTGTGTAACCTTGCTATACTGAGGCATTCTGTGTAACCTTGCTATACTGAGACATTCTGTGTAACCTTGCTATATTTATACATTTTGTGTAACCTTGCTATATTGCGAGATTTTGTGTACATTGCCTTGCTTTATTGAGACATTCTTTGTGTCTTTACTCTATTGAGACTTTCTTTGTGACTTTGCTGAGTTATGCAATTTTAGGAACTGTACTCTATTCTTTGATATTTGGATGACAATGTTATAAAAGCTTGCAGGAAATGGTAGCAAAGCAGGAAGGCTCTAATGCTTTTAAAAATGATAAACAACCTACAAGAGATTATGTTTTTTATTAAAAAGTTGTTTTAGTTTAAAATATTGTATTATGCATTACTTGGTATTTGTAGGGTGAGAACTGTTCCCTTTATCATCAAACACTCTCTCCTGGCAATAAAATCATTGTGATATTCATAAAAGAATTATACTGAGAAAATTCTATTACAACCCACATTGATTTGAGATGTTGTCAATGATGCCAGCATCAACGTTACGAAGAAATTTTCACAACAGGAAACAACTTTCACCCACTATTATGTGTGATGACCATAGATATTATGAATAAAGACAATTGTCGTTACTATTTACTTCCCATTACAATGACCGTTCGTAAATCTTATGTCACACTGAGAAAGCTTGTAGCGTCTGCTCGAATTGTTTGAGTGGGAGGAAAAACAGCATTTAGATTATGTACAATGTAATAAAACCGTCTTAATCTTGTTTTTTACAAGAAACCTAGCATAGCAGATGGTCACGTAGGTATGATACTATCGGTCAAGTCGATTCATACTCACAATTATCAAAATGATTTTATGGATCATTTCAAAGAATGTTGTTTTGCTTGGAAGTCAAAGCAGACAGTTATTTGGTGAAAAGAGTACTCACAAGTCAAAATGGTTTTAAGGATCATTTCAGAAGATTTGTTTTTATTACCGCTTCTTGGAAGACAAAGCAGACAGTCATTTGGTACAAGAAGTCAATCATACTCACAAGTCAAAATGGTTTTAGGGATCGTTTCAAAAGATTTGTTTCCATCTATCTACAACAAAGCATTATTGTTTTCATTGTAAACACTGTCAGTACACATTTCGCCTGTGGCATTTGTAGTTGCAATTGTTCCTCTTTGTTTACGCGTTTTGTTTGAATTGATAATTTTAGAAAAAAAAGCAATTAGCCTTCCAGAAAGTAAATTTGAAATCTAGATTTTACTATAAAGCATCATTATGTTACAAACAATGGTATTGATTTTTTTGTAAAAATGGAAATGCGGGGTAAAAAAATTAAAAAGGATCAAGTAAACACAAAGCATGTTTTGAAAATAAGATGGGTTGATACCACCCGCTGTGATTCTATGAAAGCTAAATATGCATACAGAAAATAAAGGTTGAACTTTGCAAAAAGTGTTTGTTTAGTCTACATGTTCTAGAGGAGACTTTTGATGCAGAACTCGCACTACACTTATTCTAGATTTATACACAACAAAACAATAAGACATAGTATAATAGTTTATTACTCTAGGTTTTCTAAGTACATAAAAAGCATAATTTGGCTTCTTTGGGGGGCTATTCACTCAAAAAACAAAACATTATCAAAAATAACAAAAAACCCTATTCCCACAGAGATTAAGGCAAGTAACTAGGGAGATCCCATAGCTAGGGAGTTGCAGATCTAAAAGACCTGGGGCGATCCGGACAGGCATAATAACAAATAGCAAGAAGCTTGATGGGCGAATGCGATCCCAGCACCTCATAATCAATTATCAAAGTTGATTTAAACTTTCACCATGATCAGGGCCATAGCCTATAAGGAAGAGGGGGCACCCCCCAGAAATTTTGTAATTTTTCTTTCTCACTATGATGAAATTATCGGCAACTAGTTCTGTTGGGACAGAAAAATTTAAGTTTTAATTTCCCCAGGCTACGGCCCTGATGATTTTAACAAAGGTACAAGGATCCCAGTGACAGAACAAAATGATTTCTTCAAGCAAGCTCAATATTCTCTGCACGTGTATATGTATCACCTTCTGTGTAAATCTCCTAGGTTATGAATGTTTCAGGAATAAAAATAAAAAAAATAATTGTTTATCTTTATGAATGAAAACATCATATACAGACAGGATACAAGATATATATTTTACAAAAGTGAATTTTTCTCACTTTGTGGATATTTGTTATGGAGGCTGTCGATAACGAGTGACTGTTTTTCTGTAAGGAAGCAGTCAAGTAATAAGAAATTGTTTGGTCTGCACAGTCTGTGTGGACTGTATCTTGAGAGATCACAGAGTGATGAGTTCATTTATCACACAGATGAATATGAAGTAGACAGAAACATAAGGGCATTCACTATAAGGACATACTAGTAACTTCCCAAGGGAGTCATTCAAGGTTATAAATATAAAATCAGCTCCCTAATGTTACAACTGAAGCATTCCTGCTAACATTGAAAACCTCCAAAAGGGGAGATTTGTAGATTTCATATAGGGGAAATTTAATGTGAGATGTTTAAAAACTATAAAGTAGATCTATATGTTCACCATCACAAACAGACATTTACAAAATGCTGAAAGGTAGATTTAAGAGACATTAAATCTGAATGAAGAAAAAAAGTGATATTTTAGCTGTGATGGTTATTTCTAAACACAAAATAAATAACATTTGTTCTGGTCTTATTGTACATGCTCTAATTGTACATGTAATATCTTCATGCCTGGCTTATCCTTGATCCCCAACACAGCACAATTTTTAACTGCCTGAGTGCAATTTTTATTAGTATGTGAAGATTATTGCCCTTAAATAAAATCATGGTGTGATACAAATTGGATGAAGGTCTCCAGACTATTTTTATGTGAAGTTTTGTTGCAGTGTGCCTTCTCCATCCTACCTTTATTATAAACATTTCATGAAGGATGCAAATCATATCTACTTTAAGTCAGAGGGGGTCCGGATCTCAATAATTGTGGATGGGGTGAACACTGCTTGATGTCCTGATTTGTATACTCCTGCTTTAAATATTCCTAATTAATGAGTTATCAAACTCTGTAAGGCCTAACAAAAAAGTAGGTTTCACATTCAGGTAACAAAAATTAGGTTAGGTACACTTTGTAGGTAAAACTTTTTTCTTGGTTTTTAAGATACATGTACAGGGAGAACAGGATGGGGTGAATTGCAATATTTTGTTTAATGGTTTTGATTTTTATTGGAGATTATATAGTGCCAGGCAGCAGCTGAAATGCAGTTTTAACTACCCAATGACAGACAGTGATGACAAATATGCTCTCACTTTTTTTTTTTAAAAATATTAAAAACCAAAACTGATACCTGTGGCCTATATAAAGCAGCAGATTTTATATGTATTAAAATTAAAAATTTAGTCAAAAAAAATGTCTCAATATTGTGTTTTTCTATTACAAAAGTCGGTATCTTGGATGAGTTTATTGTTGTTTTTATCTCAAAAATTAGATAGTTCTTGATGTTATATGTAGTTATTTTTAATGTATGCATGTATTGTGTATGTTTCTGTTAATGTTTTGTATAAATTACGGAAATCGCAAATGGCGTACAACATGGCTGTACATCTTGGCGATTTTGGAAATATTTGCGGCTTATGTTCTGCCGAGGCTTATGTGTTACAAAAACCCGGAAAAAATCCCAAAAAGTAGCCCTGCGGCTTATATACAGATGTGACTTTTAATCCGGAAAATATATTAACTAATTAAATCTAGATTTTCAATAAAAAGTTGTAGGCTTGGCAGGAAAAATATGGATTATTTACCCCCTGGCACACTAAAGATCCCCATGTAAAGTTTGATAGAAGAGTAGGTGGAAATGCTGTTGCATGGGCTCATCCTTCTTTCTGAACTACCCCTTTTGCTTTGATTTCCCGGCCGTTCCTGTCGCCGCTTCTCTTCTTGTCTTATGGTTTGGTTTTTCTCCTTTGGTCTTCAGTCACGATATCGGTGAAATATTCTGGAAGTGAAATCTAGCCCTTCTTAAACAAACAAACAAACAAACAAACAGGAAAAAAATGTGGTAGGTAGGATTAACTGAAACACACATATTTTTTATGTGGCCTAGCTGAAAAAGCAATGATTTATGGAACTTCCAATGGTTTATAAAACCTGTCATTCTGTTTTGTAATTCTATTTTAGTTTAAATCAATTCTGTTTAGAATGTGGTTGGAGGTATATTGTGCATTTACCTAATTGTCTATCAGCCCTGAAACTATTGTTTTCCTATTTTACTTCAAACTTCAATACAAATCAAGAAGAATTTTGTTGTAGCTGTAGGTAGATGATAAAGAGATGAAGTTTAAAGCTAAACTAGCTACATTGTGAGACATGCTGTCTGATATTCCATTTGTCCCCAAACTTTTCGTGAATTACCTAATGTAATGACCACAAAATAACCAAATTTGATGTTATGAAAAGTAATTTGTAAATAAACTTAAGTGCTCTGCCAATATTTTGAATTTATCACACGACTTATTCTTTTCACATCGGTCATCTATCTCTACTGGCATCGAATGACATCTTATTCAAGTTATTTTAAAGTGGGTTCTGACTTGGGAGCAACACTTGATGAAGCTTATTTTATCAGGTTGGGTCACCACCAAGTCTGACAGGTTGAAGGATGTTAAGGCCAGACAATGATTGACCTTTCCTTTTGAGGGAACATTAAACTGGTTGTCCAGGAATTGTTAACCCCCTTGCACCATAAAGGTCCTTATGTTGAGTTTTAGAAGAGTTGGTGGCAACACAATTGCAGGAGAGTTATCCTCCTTGCTGAACTCCCTGTCTTATTTCCTGTTCCTGTTGTCACTTCTGTTCCTTTTATTATTTTTCCCCCACTTCTGTTCCTTTTATTATTTTTTTCCCCACTTCTGTTCCTTTTATTATTTTTCCCCCACTTCTGTTCCTGTCCTATCACCAGCGTTTTTTCTGCAGTCTTTCATCGTGATATCATTGAAATCGTTTTTCTTTTGCAAGTACTTCAAAGCAAGGTCATCTTTGATACCAGTTTTTAACTGACAAGATAAAAGATTGTCGTAATACTTGTATAGTATATACATTGTAGTTTTAAAGTTTAGTGTTGAATCTCTTCTTTAATATAATTATTCACAACTTTTATTGAAAATGAATTAAATTGTAATGGGCAGACCATTTTAAGACGGAGATTGATGTCGATCCTCAGAGGTCTTATTTGTAAAACACAGCCTTGTGGTAACTGTGATTTAATACTGGCCATGTTATTACGCTCAGTATAACTGATTGACATCATAAATACTTAAACCAATACTTAAAGAGTTTATTTTCCAATGCATGTATAATCATAAATTTACAAAGCTATCGTATAAATCTTTGTTAAACATGTATACATGTTTGTTTTAATTGAGAAAGTGTCTTGAAGATTTTCAGTTTATTTTAAAAAGAAAATTCAAGTTTAGACATTGCTAAAACTCTGGCATTAAGTTTGAAATCTTCACAATTAACTTTTATGATAAAATGTACATGAGGATATAATAATATTTAAATGGATATGGTGATGTTGTATAAATTGAATTTCACTTCAAAGCTTTTCGTTACAAGTTGCTAAATGCTGTAGTCTTAGTTTCCTTGATATTATTACTGAAATGCTCCACATGTTGTTTGACCTTGAACTTTGTTTCCCTAGGTTTACTTCCATTCATTAATTATATTATAACATCATATATGTTGATGAGGACAACATTGTCCAAAGCATCTGTTAAAAAGAATACATTGAAACATTCCTGTTTTGACTACCCACAACATTTTAATGATAGATTTGACACTTTATATAATTGTTGAAGTTGGCTTCTGCAAGTTTAATTCCTATCCTCTCTCTCCCTATCAGTTCCTTGGTCACTTCACTGTTAATGTATTCGGCACGTACACCTTTTTGCTCTCGTGTAGCCATTATTGGTCAAACTTTTGATGTAGACCTGGACTTTAAGGATTATTCGCCCGCGAATTTTCGTGGAGCATATCAAGCTATCAGGCTGTCCGTCTGTCTGGAGTAAACCTTATGACCGTAACTAGTCCTTCAGTTTTAGACTGAATCTTTTGAGATTTAGTGTGTGTGATGGGCATCATATAAAGATGCACATATTGTAAACTGGGGATGTTTCATCAATTGTAAAGAGAGTTTTGACCCTTTTGGACTTACATTGCGGGCATGTAATGCTCTGCTATGCTCTGCTCTGCTTTGTTAACAGTTAAAAAGTCTTCATTGATTTGTGGAATGTTCTTTACGTCTTTTATCTTCACAGCAAAAGAAAATGCATGAGGCCCAGATGAGAGCTTCAGCCTTGAACAGAGAAGCTGAAATGCTACGCAGTACAACAGAGAAGCAAAAAGGTCAGCTTCATCAACTTCAAGAACTCCTGGCAAACAGGGAACAACAGCACAGGTATGACACCTAAATAAAGTTAGCTCCCTTTTGAAAGATAGACTGGTTCTCTCCCTTTGTTTGCTGACCTGTGCTCTGATAATACAAATAAAATAGCGTTCAGCCCTTGCAGAGAGAAGGGAACACAGAAAAAGAACTGTGTAAACACAGGTGTGATACCTAAATAGGTTGTTTCCCCTTTGACCATTTTACTGGTTTTATACTAAAAAAGCAGATAACTCAAAAGAATTTTACTTTTGCTCTTTGTGCATTTTATACATTCTGTAAAGATTTCATTCAGTGTTATTTTGTCATTTCCACCGAAATGAATGCTTGAAAAGAACATGATAAGTTTATACACCCAATCTAGTACCCCAACCTATTCATTGGTAGTTCAATAATTGTTCATCATAATTTTTGAACATTTATTTTTCTTTTTTCCAATAAATTTAATTCATTAAAATATATAAATACTACATAAATGTTTCTTTAGATTCCCACATTGTTTTTTTCCACGTTTTAATGAAAAAATGTTTTCACAAAGTGTTGAATTTGGAGTGTGTATACATGTAGCTGTTCCATTTACACTGCAGTAAATAAGCATTTTTTTATCTGTGAAAATAGCAGAAAATAACACTGCAGCTAAAATAACCCTATATACTGTAATAAAGAAACTATATAAAGGATCTTCCTGTCACAGAAGAACTGTTTTACTTGTGATGAACACCATCATTGTCACTTGATCAAGTTTAATGGGATCGTTCCACAGTTTGAATTGCTCAATAAAATCTTGGTCTTGCATGGCTTATATATTTTCATAGAGGCTGAACTCTACAGTACCACCTCAGGGATTAATTCAACCATAAGAAGTATTTACCACTGAAACCATGATTGACTTTTATAGCAAGGAAGGTTTTAACCTTGGCAATAGCTAAACCTGCACATTTTGTAGCCTAACATGCTTTTATTTGGGTTCGCAGTGAAGTTGAGGTCTCCCCAGTGTGGTGTAATATCTACTGGTGATCAGATACTTGTGGTAATGTTACTGCCAAAGGGACTCCGTCATAATGTTGTATTTGTGACAGTACCTATTTGTACTTTCTCAGTCTCTTACCCTTTATTTTGAAATTTAGATAAATACTCATCTCTTACACTTTATTCTGAAATTAAGAAAATTGTTTAAAGGAAAGTTTTAAAGTATAAAGCACTTATTGGGGAAATTATTGCTGAATAAATGTCACACAAAAACAAATTCTTGTTTTATTGTGTGTCACTATCTTAGTTTTCTTACCCAATTGTAAAATGTTAATGCTTTAATTGTCTGTATGTGACAGTCAGTGTTTTCAAGATGACTCTACAGAGGTCAATGAATCTTTTTAAATAAACCTTGTTGTCTGTTTCTGTTAAGAGTCTGTCATTCTTGGTGTAAAATGGGCAGAATAATGGTCTGGTTCTATTCCATTAAAATAGACATTTTTAGCTCGCCTTCAAAGAAGGGGGGGTTATGGAATCACTCCCGCGTCGGCGTTGGCGTTGCCAGGTTAAAGTTTTGCTGCAAGTGTTGAAATGCACTAGTATACAATCAAATATGTGTA
>JAUMGZ010232802.1:0-10965 GCA_032359645.1 Pododesmus macrochisma
ATGACAACTCGTCTCTCACCACTTACTCGTAATTTTTATTATCTCGGTGTAATTAGATAAATCATATAAATCTCACTCGATTATACGGAATAAAAAAGTCAACCAGACAGAGAAGCGCAAGAATGCTTATATGTATTATCAATATTTGCTCGAGATTAATATTACCGCTTGATAATCCGTCGTATTATTATTAGTTGAAGGCTTCTCCAAACACACATTAAAAAAGATAAACCACAACCAATAAAATAGTCTTCTTTGGTTTCAAACAAATACGACGAGAGATTTAAAAAAGGCACAGTGTCAATATAATGACGTTCTGTTTTTGATTCATTTGTTTATAGAGTCATTGGGCTAAGAGGAACTACAGATTATGCATTGTTTCTTTTGTTGAATAGGGTCAACTCTCAGATTGATTACTATATGTTTCCCTTAATATTAAGAGACACCCTGCGTTCAGTTATAAATTAGTCATTGATACACATGTATCTTCATACCGTAGCATTATCAATCTCATACCAGTAATGTTTACCGACCTTAAGGTTATACTTGTGTGGTTTATTCCTGTTCTTTACTCTCAATTACTATTCATCCTATTTCCTGTGACACTTTTTCTTCATATTTTATCATAATGGTTTTCTCTTGTTTTGTACTTTCTTTAAATGTACCTTGCTCTTTCACTCCCTATTCTAACGTAATGTTTTCGCTGACCTTTCATTTTCATATCATATGCTTTCTCTAGCCTGTCACGTTTTACTTTCTCCTTCTAGGATTTTCCCTTTGGTGTGTTATATATCTATATATATTTCACGAATTGTTCTCTATTCATCTTTTGATAAAACTATATTTTTCTCTGACCTACTCATCCATCCTCTTCCCCTTGGATGTGTCACGGTTTTTGTTATAGATACTTTTTAGCCTTACCCGGTAGTCATTGAAACAACTTGGTTCTCAATGTGTGTGTATTTTATTTCTAAAACCACAAAGAAATACCTAGATGGAAAAACACTCTTTGTAAAAACAAACAGTCAAAAAAGCCTACTAAAGGTAACAACTTGTCATATTAGGGTGTTAAAATGAAAAACAAAAGGATGCCATATAACGGTGCTTTCAATATCAAACACAATTATGGACTTAAAGGAAGGCCTCGATCGACCAAGTTATAACGTATTTTTACTTAACGTGGATTCATTTCTCGATTATTAACTAATATGCATATGAAGTTTCGCATGAACGCAACCAGTAGTGAGATTAATTAATATTTCAAATCCGTATGCTAACAAAGAAGCACCATAACTATCAATAACTGTCAGTTAACAATGCGAACGGATATTAGACAAATATAACAAAGATTGAAAACGACATAGTTTATTTCAATTTTTGTATGATCCTTATTTACGTTGTTTTACAAATTTATATATCACAATTCACCTCTAGATAGTCAAAAGAGAAAACACGATTGAAACACGTTTTCTTGAACAATGCATGACAAGTGTATATTCTTTAAAAAAAAAAAATAACAATATGGCATGAACACCGTAAAGATAGACTCGGTCTATATGTATAAACATATAAAGCTACAAGTGCAATCTAGCCTAGTCGGTTATCCCTTCACAAAACCTGGATTTGGTACACTGAGAACATCATTGCAAATAAAAGTTATTTTAACGTATTATTTTAAGTTGGCCTCGATAGGCATATATCAAGGTTGCATTCTTGGTTAAACAATTATTTGTATTTTGTCAAATCAAATTTAACCAACGACCATTTTCTTCTCTTTTTATACATATTTCTTGTGTTACGTCAAACAGAAGAATAGCAATATTAAAACATAATAAAACTGAAATAAAGACAAATGCACAAATGCAGCCGTTTCATATAACACACTTAAAATAGAGCACAGCAATGTAAATAGTACACGTATCTATGGTATGTGGTATGTGTATTGGAACAAATCCCTATACTTAATGTTATCTAATGCTCTTTTATGCATGTTATTTCCTAAAGCTTCAGATAATGTATATTTTGAAGGAGAATAACTTCTTAAACAATTTTTTCGCATATAAATCCAACCATACATTTGAGCAACTATTATAATTACATAAACAATAATCAGGTTAACGTTTGTATTTATGAGTAAATACTACAAAAATATCATGTGTACCAAACTGACAGGGCTTTGATACATTTATGAGGCACCAGTCAATAAATTAACGTTTGTTTTCAGTCCTTACTGCTTATGCTCGATTGCATAATATCAGATAATAATAAAAATAGTGCAAGTCTTTTCCGGTTGGCTGTTATTTTTGCCAACCTTTTCATTTCACGCATGAATTCAACGATGCGATCATATCAATGACAATATAAGGCAGTTCAATATCTTTGATTTGGACTTGTAAGATTATGACAAGCATACGGAAACATAAACAATAAATAATTAATTCTTCCAACACTGATGAGCGTTGACACGTTACGTCACGAATTAAAGATTTCCGAATAAAGAAAATAACCTGACAATAAGCAATTGAACATAGAAGAGGGTTTATCTAGTATTACAACGTGTATATTGTGTACTCGATATTATTTATAACATAATTAACATATTATTCAAGCGTCCGCAATCAGGAAGTTTCAGAAAACACACATAGCAAGGCTAAAACAAATGGTAAGTGTCTAGCGAATAAATGAGAGTGATAAAGAGTTCAATGGGCGAGGCGTCTAAATGGCAACTAGTGCGAGGAGTTTCAAAACAAATGACGTGGTACATTGCTCTGTAATAGAGGTAATTTACATATATTCTCCATGCTGGTGCCGTAAGAGAAGATGCTAGTTAATTACAGTATCTTTGTTTACGATGATTTGTCAAACAAAGTTTAAAGGAAAGGTGCTTACTAATACATCCTAAATAATGGCTGATAAGATGTTGGTTCGGGTATCTTACAGCAATCGTTTGTATGTACTTTAGTGTTATCAGACACGAGTGTGCATTGCTTATGTAAACGCTTCTTACTGTGTACTTTTGGAATGGTTCTAATAGATTCTATATAATGATAAAGGACAACGATAAGCTTATAATTCTGTTCCTGTCATTCATAAAATCTTCGGCTATTAACATAAACAAACGAAGGGGAAAAGAGGGAAGCAAACGGAACACAAGTCAAAATTAAATAGTAAAGCAAGACACTTATAAAGGTTCCGCGGGGACAGGACGATTTTTGCTGCTTGTGACAACCACTTCGGTAGGAAGTATTCCTATGGTCATGGCATTTCAATTTGTCAAAATTAAGAGGCTCGGCCACAATTGGGTGCCACTAGGGAAAAAAGGGGGATAATTTGACAAAAATTCTAAAATCATCTTCTAATATACTACAACGCTCAGAGCTTGATACTTTGGTGTTGAGTAAGTTTAGGTCATGGAGAACCAAGATTGTTCAAGGCGTTACCCTGGGGTCAAGTATAGGTTACACGTTGGGGTCACAATTCAACACTATACATGTAGCAAATATGTTAACTATTAACTTTTTGGACTTCTTGCCCAAAAATATTGGACCAATTTCATCCAATCTTTGTAGAAGGCTTCCTATGGTTTATGGGTTTTAGATTCCTTCAAATGTTGGGGCTCGGCCTACAGGGGGCGGCCGACCCTCATTTAAAAAAAAGCCAAAATATGCATCAAACACAACATTAAGAATACAGATTAGTATGAAACTGTATCTTAATTCTTAGGTCCGAAACTCAAAAATAACTGGCAGAACGTTATGAATCGGGAATAAATGACGGCGTGCCTTGAAGTGGCAATAAGCTCAATTCAACCAAACAAATTGTTGAAAGGAGATACGGCTTTAAGGAATCGCAATATTCAGTCTTTTATCCACGAACTCTTTTGTATGAACATATAAAGATAACACCATTTAAAAACTATATCATAAATGGTGTAAAATAACGTGATGATTTGAATTGGGAAATTTCATACACTACCAATTTGATTGTTGTATGTCACGTCCCTTGTAAAATTGTCTTGCTTCTCTTTGCAACAATGGGTAGTCTTGGGAAATAATTGTCGCCCACAAGATGATTTATATATTGTTTTCGTCAGGCAAATTACTGACCAGAGTCGCAGAATATACAAGGAAACAGAAAGCGAAAAATAGTCACGTAAATAAGTAATAAATTAGATTATGTATTGAATCGTGTTTGCCTATATATACAAGATACAGCCAATGATCCAAAGCGATACATGGACAGGCTTTTATAAACAGCTCCATCCTCCCAATGAAACTACTTGAAGACCTATTTAATAGCGTATTTTGTTATAATAAAAATTTATTTCTATATATAATGAAAAATGAAGCTAATTCTATTTCGAGACGGTAACCCATTATACTAAATAGTATAATAGTTCTTATTTTATGGACCTTTCACGAGATTGATTTATGTTTTGTCTACTTTACGATATTAAATACTGTCGTTTTTAAAACTCTTGGAACATAACAATAAGGAAATATATAAAAGGGTTGAACTTACAATGGTTAGCGCGTAATTTGATGGCAGCCAGAGACATTGTCTCGTCAAATGGTTGTATTTGGCTCAACATTTCCGTGTTTACAGTTTTATTTGTTTCCTGTTCATCTAACAGAGTACGTTGTGTATCCGTTATTGAGTAGAAGGCTCGGTCAATGCTGCTAGTGTAGTATTTGCCCTTAATGATTATATAACTAAACCACATCCTTCATTTAGAGGTAGACTTAGTACCCGACATTTTTCAAAGCGCTTAGATATCGCCTTATCAGTATGGAAATACGATTCTAACACTACTGAGTCTCATATCTGATGGGGTTGCTACATGGTCTGTCTTCAATATAATCGACTAAATTATGATTATCAAGCGCAAATTACAATACAATTACTTTTTGAATTGTCAAGATTCAGAATACGCTGGATTCGAAGCGTACTTTATCGATTATCCCCTTCACCTTTACAAGTTATGAAGTAAAAGTTGAAGAATAATAGTTCTGTTTAAAGTTCATGTATAAAACCGTTCAAAAACAAAATAATTACTATTGATTGATTTTTCGCAGCCAATAATTTAGTTTAACAGTTAGATTTAATGTCACAGCTCAAAACATTTGAGCTGCTACATTAAATGCATGATATAGTAATTGAGAAATAATTGGTTATTACCATCACCAAGTCACGCCATTGTGTTTAACCAATATAATCAAGTCGAATTCTTACATATCGTAAGTGTGACTAACCCGTATAAACAAAACGACATAAACACATAGGATCTACGAGTTTCGTGTTAAATGTTGGTATCTGAAAAACTACAGACTTGCTGTGATTCAATAGATAGGATGTAAAAACGTACTATCGCGCCTTTTCTTATTTTCTAATTATCTTAAATAACAAAATACAGTCAATCGCTTGGTCTTGGTCGTCTATTTACATCAGGCTCATTAGTTATACAAATATGCTATCCGAGAACCACGCGCGATAACCTATAAAACCTAAGAGAGTAACTTTGACACATTAATTTTCTCACAATAGACACAACCTACTTTTTTCGTGTTCACGTGTACATTTTGTAATAACCTTACTTTAGGCATCTCAATAGAAAGTTTAAATGGACATTTCAAAAGCATTGGGACACATTGACAGTCAACACTGGGTCCCCAAAGGGTATTTGATTTGTGAATTACTTATGGAACATGTCTTGGTTGAATGATAATTAGTTAAACAATTCTACAAATAACAATCTAAATCATATGAATTACATGTGAGTCTTGTTATTTTTAGTTTTGATTAATTTCTCTTTTATTTGCCCATCTACAAGGAAATATGTCTTTCAGTGTCGTCTTATTTTTTCGTCTGTTTTAAAATCCGTCATTTGTTTTAGTAGAAAAAATCATTGACAACTTTAGTTTCTTGGGTACTACAAGGTAGGTAAGAACTAAGATTATTGTTTTTGGATGATTATTTCCAACGTCGTTCAAACCATTTTTTTCTGATTAAGGCAACTAACAAAGAGTTCATACGTAAAGCTTAGGCTATTTAATAATGCATAATATCTATTTGTTACAACACAATGAAATCAAGGTATATTCTTAAGAGGGCCGAATCTAATTCAATTGCCAGAAATCTTCAATAGAGAATTTCATTACCTTAACAGACAATGTTGAGAGACATACTATCTTTATTTTAAGCAAATAAAAAAGGCATGTCATCAGGACTGGTGAGACAAGGGGACTGTTTCAAAATAATATCTGATTTTACATAGATTTCAATGGGAAATAACGCAGAAATGGCAAATGTTAACACTTAAACCAATATAAAAAAAATCCTGAAATAGAACTTTTGATCATTTTTGTATATGAGGTACTGAATGAAATTATCTTTCTTATAAGCAGAACAAAAAGAGGGGGTCACTAGACAAATAGTGATAAAGGACCGTCTCAAAGGTAAATTTGTGAGCTAAAGACAATTTTTTTTGACACAAAACGCCTTATGACTGATCTCATATTCAATATTGGTATTTTTTTAGTAGCAGTTTTTTCAAAATTGTTGCAGACAACGTGTTTCTATATAATATATTATTCATCTTTTAATTGTTCTATCCAATTTTTATTCAATCGTGACTTTATTTTTGTACGACATCTGTTAATCAGTGCTGCGCATTGAACATGCGCACTCGAACTAGATTCGGCCTCCTTAAATCATAAATTAGTTTTCACTTGAGCGGCCATTGAAGACGGGGTTAATTTTTCATAGGTACACCTTATATGTGGGACGAGGTTTTCTCACACTGAGTATTTATTTTTTTCCTCTTATAAATAGTATTATTGGAGGCCTGTACGTTTCAGTTTGTAATTTTGCAAATTCAATTCTATGTTAACTTTGCAATTGTTTCTGACTATAAAACTGTAAAGTTTAAACTTCGTGGTGGTTTTGGTTTGAGATAAATAATTTAACTTTAGTTTGGTAACACCTCAATTGTTAGATGCAAATATTTCTTCTTAGACCAGGAAATCCTCATAATCCGCTGAATTGAAGTTAGTGTAATGACAAATTGCAAGTTGCTGCTCCATTCACCCGTCTTTAAAACAAAAATATGTTACAAAAAATTAGATAAAACATATCATTGCACTGAAGTACTTTTTCTTTAGAAAAGCAACCAATATAAGGTAATCTGTGGCGATTCTGAAAAGACTTAACTGATATTGTCATATTTCTTACTCAATGAGGAGAACAAATAACAATAATTTCCTGAATAATGCACGAGAGGTTTCATGTGTTTGTATTGTTTTATCTATGATTCAAGAAACATATATAAGCGACCGTTGTTTATTGATATAAGGAAACATCATGCGTCCTAAAGATAACAATACCCTTTGGGAGTATGAGATCGCAAAGTCGATTAATCACACTGTTTACGTTGGTTTTGATGTTTACATTCATTTGTTCAAGCAAATACTGAAGGGCGGTAGTTTTCCAGTAGGTAGAATTACGGCGATGCAGTCGTTCTATGATTATGAACAAAGGAATAACAAAACCATTCATTCTAAGATACATACTTATAAAGAACACTATGATTGTTTAACAGTGCGTGTTAAATGTTTTAATCATAAATATTCGTCCGGGTTTTTCATAGAAAGTGACATTTTTACCAGTCAGGAAGTGCCGTCTGAAGCACTTAAAACTTGCGTGTTTGCAAAAATATTATTGATTGGCAACAAAGTTATTTATTAAATAGGTTTCTCGAGAAAATCTATGCTGACACTTACTGATTTATCACAAAATTCAAATGGCAAGAGTCAAAGCTGTAAAGCATTATAGATTGCAATATAATTGAAACCAACAAATTGACTTGATTAAGGTGGTAAATGCGAGATACTAAGAAGACAAGTCCATGGACATATGCACATAAAAGGAAAGCGGAAAACGCACACTATAAAGCCCACAATTCCAATTATTACCTAAAAGGGAGATATACGAATTTCTGTTTAACAAAAACACTAGAAGTGACACCAGGTGTCCGCAAAAGGGTAAGCGTTTCCTGCTGAACGTGTGTCGCCCGCAGCGATGTTTCCGTGTCAATTCGTTATATGCAACCTTTTCTAATAGTAAATAAGACATATGCTACCACGAGAATATTTTACTGATATCATGACGAAAGACTTGAGAGAAACCAAGTGACATAATAGGAAGAGAAACGGCAGCAATAACAAAAAGCAAAACATCAGGTATAGTACAACAATGAGTATGAACCTATGACAGCATTCTACATGTATAGCAGAGATGACATTATAATATTATTAGATACATGTATATTCAAAAGACCCTGAACAAGTCATGGGAAATTACTTAAAGACAAGTATTATGATCTTGAACTGTAAACTAAATGGGCACAAGTTGAATATACTATAACGAGACAAATATAATCATCTGTCTGTGTATCGACATCATGGTGAAATGAATGAAAACATAAACGACTAATGAAAAACACTGTTTTGAGAGCTAGAAATACGACGTTATAATGTTAAATTAGGATGTATACTACAAACTCGACAGGGAAAAATAAAATACATTCTACAAAACTCAAATAAATTGCAAATTTAAGCGGAGAAATATAATATCTAGGAGAGACATAACCCCAATTCTTTGTGTGAGAGGACCTCGTTTAAGATTCCAGGCTTCGAATCGACCGTCATCAATGGATACTCTAAAGAAAGAAACATAATATGAAATAGACGAGACCTAGATAAATCATTGCTAGGAAACCAAAAGAGGGGGATTAAAAATCCCCGATTATAAATAGAAAAGAAAAACCAAACCGACTACAGAATGAGAAAAATGATCGATTGGAAAAACCCAATCCTCGTCATCAGAGATGACATGAAGATGTTCTAATAATAAACATAGATTTATAACAAACAAATATACGGACGAACGGCCTGACTTAATAACTTACGAAAACATTTAGTGAAATGTCAATAAGACAAACACAAACTTTCGGAATTCAGGTAAATTTAAATCATATATAATACTAAATGGTCAACATCTTATAAATGATTGGGGGTCTGCTATATGTATGAATCTGGAATAAAATGACAAAGTGCCACACATACACACAAATATGATTGTAAGAAAGGTGAAGAAACTTGAAATCTAAGAAGTAGGATTTATATTCATAAAACTATGAGAAACACTTGTAATATCATTCTACTGTATTGTGATGGCGGTAGTAAAACTTTCTAAATGCAGAACAAAGTCTAGACAATGAGTATCCCTGCTGTAAACTCTGGAATGTTAACAGCAATTATTTTTATTATTATATTATTATTATATTAGAGTTTAACGTCACGTCCAGAATATTTCACCGATATAGCAATACCCTAGTAACAAAGTCATGATAGTGAGAACAAGCTCTTGAATATCTAATTAACTGTGACAATAAAACGTCATATTTATCAAAATGCTATAATTCATGTAACTGGTGAAGCAACATTAAGATGTTAGTTTAAGGCAGTGTTCCTCTTGACTAGCTGTGTAATTCCACAGAACACACACGTAGCATTGAACCAGTCATGCAATGAGTAGTCTAAATGTGTGTTTTGCATAATGCGTCGACTTTTTCAATTGAGTTCTAATAGCTATTAATTTTTACAGTCAAGGGCGGGGTCCTCTCGCCCGTTTGGTTGGTTTGACGTATATTGTGATGCCAAAACTAAAACAGTCTCATTTGGCTGGTTGGTTCTTGTGGTGACTTCTTGGTTAAGATATTTTTTGTTTGTTAATGGTGTTTGTTCTGTTGGTCCTATTTCTTCTTGTTTTTTACTTTCAAGTTGATTTTAATCACTTTCCCATGCATAATTGGGAGCTGGTTTTTTGGTTATCTTGGTTTTTAATCTTTTAAGGTGACGATGGGTAATGTTACGATGCGGGCTATCGGCATGAAATGCAACATTTAGAATGCAACTTGAAAAATGATATCAGACGGAAGCGTGTATTATCTAATAATTGTTGAAAACTTGCAACAGAAAGTAAACTGCAATACCACAAAATGTGTGAACATTACAGACATGCTTTTGTTTAGTACCGCCTGAATTGTTCGCATGCCAATTTCTTCTTAAACCAGAAAATCGTTAAAATCCACCGAAATGAACTTCAGTTGATGACCAGTTGCAAGTTGATGTTCTCTTTTTCGCCTTTGAAAATTCTGTTACAAAGCAAATGGATTGAATATTTCAATGCATTAAAAAAGCTTTTTTGCTTAAGAAAATCTATAAATCTAAGATTATATGTAGTGATTCTTAAACGATTTACCTGACATATAGATAGTTCTTATTCAAAGTGGTGATCAAAGAACCATCGGCTCCTGATTAATGCATAAAAGGATTCGTTAGTATTATTGTTTATCTTTGATTCAATCATTATTTTTTTATGCTTATGCCATTCATTGATAAAATGAAACATTATGCGACCTAAAGATAACCTAACCTTTTGGGAGTAAGATATCGCCAAGTCGATTGAGCAAACTTGTTTGCGTTTCACAGAGCGTTTGATAGCGGAAGGGTAGTTTAATAACTTCCTGTCTTCGATATTACGTAACGTATTTTAACTCTTGTGGTGAAACTAAAGCTTTATGTGCGAGTCCTCCGGTAATGCTTTATTGGACCCTTTATCAGCTGCAATGCAATTATTATATGGCTAAAATGTTGATCTTACAATTTTTTTAGACAATTTTCTTTATTCTCATAAACTGACATGATACAGTATAGAGACAGTTTAGGTATACATGTACCTATAAATTATAAATATAGGTACATCTCTCTCTCTCTCTCTCTCTCTCTCTCTCTCTCATATAAATATATACACCGACACGGCATACAAGCAAGGGAGAAGGACGAAGACACCCAAGTGGTTGGGACAATCCCTGCCTACAAGGGATCAACATCCTACTCCCTCCAC
>JAUMGZ010232813.1:0-10964 GCA_032359645.1 Pododesmus macrochisma
AGTAAAACAAAGTGCCATAACTCTAAGAAAAATATAACAATCACAACGGCTAAACAATATGCACATCCTTGTATAGTGTCAAGCATGTCTGCAAAGTTGCATTGTTATGCAACTTAGACTTTAGAAGGCGTTGCTTTCACAAGTTTTGATAGCACTCTCAACCGTATGTTCTAAGTTGAAAAGAGCCATAACTCTGAAGAAAAAAAACAACGATCAGAACAGCAAAACAATATGGGCATCCTCATATAGTAGCAAGCATGTCTGCAAAGATTCATTGTTGTGTGGCTTACTTCAGAAGGAGTTGTAATCACAATGACGAACAGAGTATAAACCTATAGTCTCTTCCGGTCAGATCGGTACTAATAATCTGTTAATGTCTTCTGGGGTTATACAGATAATTCCTAGTATTTTATTGGCTTTTGACAGTCGTGACTCCTAGATCTTTTTCCCTTCTTAGTTTGGTCATATTTGTTACTTCGTTATTCCTTGTTAACCATCTCGTAAGTTGATGTTGTTTTGTTCCCTATCTCCATGTGCTTGCCTTTTTTCGGTGTTGAGCTCCATCAGCCAATTGTGTTTACATGGCATACTTTGTTGATGCTGTTTTGCAGATTTATTATGTCTTCTGGTTTTGATATCACGTTGGAAGAGTTTCGTGTCCATGATTTCCATCCAGTCCTCGTTCGGTTCCAGGAGTTGTGTCGTGCATGAGCGTCCTACCCTAAAGCCGTGCTGAGTGTCTGTTAGCAAGTTATTGTGTTCCAGGTGATGTATATGTAGTATGTTTTCTCGGACGATTCTTTGCATTAATTTTCATGGAACAGAAGTAAGGCGTATTGGTCTATAGTTACTTGGTCCATTTTTGGATCCCTTTTTAAATATCGGTGTAACATGTGCCCCTTTCAACAGTCTGGCAATATACTATCACCGTTATATTTGCACTAAAGATGTGACCTTTAATCTTATATACCTATTCGACACATGTTATCATTCATACACAATTTGTATGCTGGCTACACAGCCCTCTTCAGGTGATCTGGTGAAGATTATTTCTAGCGCCCCTGCAAACTCATCGATGTTGTTAACTACAGAAACTTATACGCCTCTGTTAACTATTACCATTGGGTGGAGGTTTTCTGGTCCCTCAGATTTGTTTGGATTTAGCTGCTTGGTTGCTGTTTTGACTAGTGCTGGTGTTATCATAATGTTTTTCAAGCGGTTCTTCGTATGTTCTAGGCATTGGGCTGATTATATTGCTGTCAGTGGGGGAGCGAAATAGATGTTCATGGTTTCTGCTGTATCTTTGTTATTTGAGGATATTGTCTCATCCGGCTTGATTATATTGCATATCGTACTTTACGTCTTTGTTTTAGAGTTAAACTTTTTCCAAAATACCTTGGGGTTGGTTTTTTCGTTGTCTGCTAGTTTCACCTCTGATATCACTCTCTGTCCAGCGTTTTTAAATTGCTGGTCATGGTTCGCTGTATTTTTGCACTCATGCCAGTGTTTGTTTTCAATACTAACAATCGAGTTATGGTCTGTGTAGGGTTTTTAGTCAATCATGACCAAAGGTCCAAGGTGGACTTTTCTCATACAAATCCCGTCCGTCGTCGTCCGTCGTCCGTCGTCGTTAACTTTTAACATGTTTGACCTCTCCTAAACCACTGGACCAATTTCATCCAAATTTGGTAGGAAGTATCCCTAGGGGAAGGGGATTCATATTTGTTCAAATGAAGGGGCGAGGCCCCCAGGGGCACCACTATTTCAAAATCTTGTAATAAACAAGAAGGCCTAGAGCTTAATGCTTTGGTATGCATTAACTTTAGGGCATGGAGAACCAAGTTTGTCCAAGGCCTAACCCTAGGGTCAAAAATAGGTTACACGATTTGGGGTCAAATTCATTATAACTTTTCACATTATTTACTTCTTGTCCAAAACAACTGGACCAATTTCACCCAAACTTGATAGAAGGCATATATAGGAGAAGGGAGTTCATATTTGTTCAAATGAAGGGGTTCGGCCTCCAGGGACGCCTTTTTGGGGGCCAAAAAGGGGAAAAATTGACAAAAAATCCTTCTTGTAATAAACTAGAAGGCCTATAGCTTAATGCATTGGTATGTATTAACTTTAGGGTAAGGAGAACCATGTTTGTTTAAGGGGGTGACCCATATGTCAAAGATAGGTTTTGCGTTTTCGGGTCAAAGTTCAACACAAAAGCAAATATGTTAACTTTTCACATTTTGTATTTCTTGTCCGAAACTACTGGACCAATATTTCATCCCAAACTTCGAAGAAGGCATCTCTAGGGGAAGGGGTATCAGATTTGTTCAAATGAAGGGGCTCAGTCCCCAGGGTAGCCACTAGACGGGTCAAAGGGGGCTTACTGCTTTGATTTTTAATAATTTGAAGGCATGGAAAACCAACTTTGTACAAGGCGTGACCCTTGGGTCCAAAGTGGACTTTTCTCATAAAAATTCTGTCCGTCATCCGTCGTCGTCGTCCGTCGTTAACTTTTCACTTTTTGTACTTCTGCTCCCAAACCACTGGACCAATTTCATCCAAACTTGGTAGAAAGTATCCCTAGGGGAAGGGGATTCAGATATGTTCAAATGAAGGGTCTTAGCCCCCAGAGGGCGCCACTAGGGTACCAAAAGGGGGAAATTTGACAAATTTTCTAAAATCTTCTTCTAATAAACTAGAAGGCAAGGAGTTTAATGATTTGGTATGTAGTGACTTTAGGGCACGGAGAACCGACTTTGAACAAGGCGTGACCCTAGGGTCAAAAGTATTCAAATGCCAATCCAGATGAATGTTAAGGCCCCGTAGGTCTCTTGTTTAGTTTTCACTCCTGGTCCTACCTTGCTCCCTGGTATATATTTTTACCCCATTGTACTTAATAGTTTTTCAGCAAGGTACTTCCAGGTTTCTACTGTACCATCCATTGACTTTAGCTCGGTTATGTCCAAGTTTCACAGATCTTCTCTAATGTTGTTGCAATTTCGTTTGTAGAAGCTTAGTTTGTTGGGTTTGTTGGTTTTGGCTTAGAGTAAAACATAAATTGGAAAGTTAAAGCGATGTGGTCGCTTTTACCTAATCATGGTAGGTAGTTCATTTCATCTTTCATTTATCTTTCTCGTTATTTAACACAAGGTCCAGTAAGGACGGATTTTGTCCATCTCTGTATTAATGTGTGTGTTGGTTACGTCTTGGGATAGAAAGCAATCTCTTATTTTTTTCAACAAACTTTAGAGGCCAGGTGTATATTATTTGTACGCGAGTTAGAGGTATCCCAGTTGATTTCTTTCAGGTTGAAGTATCCAGGAAATTGAAAGTTCCTGAAGTATCTTACCAGCAATAAGTGCGATGAGTTCATTGTTGATACTGTGTCTAGTAGGCTTAGGAGTATTGCATTGTACTGCGCGTTATATTGCTATGATTAGGCTGTAATTTAACTCAGCCCAATACATAGTCTTCGTTGTCGCAGTTAATTTCTACTTCATCGGCATTGAGGTGCCATGCTAAGCATATAACAACTCCTCTGTTTCTGCCGAAGAATGCATTGTTAGTTGTTGAGTTGGAAGATCTGCTCGTCTATCGGCATTGTTGATGATTTTGGATTTATTTCAGTCAGACAAACATCAAACAACGCTATAGTGCCATTTAAACACATCTGTTCTGTACTGTGGAATAAAAACCGTCACTGGTTGTATGCACAATTAACTAGTCGGAGCTTCCCCTGACTTTCTGCCCGCTTTCAAAGCGGTTAAACCAATATATGATAAAGATAAGCTCTGCGTGTTTTCGGAGTCCCCCTTCCACAGTGCGGATTCGGGAAACCTGCCCAAGAAAGTTTTTATTTTTTATGGAAAAATGGTGCAGTTTCCTGTTTTTTCTGACACGTAAATACAAATATAGTGACGTGAAGGGGAGCAGTGGGGCTTTTTGGGCCTCCCACAAGAAAATTTAGATTTTTTTCAATGCCATAATGTTGAAATTTCGATCCCGCTTTCTGACATAATTAATGGTGTGTTGTGGGGAGCGCGGGAGTAAATTAAGTGAAGTGATGACCAAAGAATGGCTCAAACGCACATTTTTACGACTGAGTAATTTTTTAATTCTTTAAAAAAAAAAGTGATGGGGGTCAGGCTTCCCCTGTCCCGCGGGCTTGAAATGAGTCCAAGTTTACTCTGACTTTATGCCATCTTTATATATGGCTTGTGTGGAGTGATAAAAGCGCGCGGACACCAGCTCAGCTGCCCAGTGGTTAGGACGATCGCTTCGTGCTAGAATCCTAGGTGGTGGATCGAATCCTAGTCGCGTCAAAACCTAAGACGTAAAAATTAGCCAAGGCTAAGCGCTCAGCGTTACCGGGTAGGATGACTGGTTGGCTCAGTGACAGGATAATGTGACCGAGTGAATTAACATGTCAAAATGTGTCCGAGGCGTGATATTTCAGTGAGACAGCACTTTAAAGTCGACATAAGTGCGTACTGTTATAATTTTAGCAGACACCGTCTCGATATGACCTGAGTTAAATAGACGCTAAACCCCAATAAACAAACAAACATACGGACGATTTGATTGAAACGCACTATACTCAGCAAAGCGCTGAATGTTAATTTTTTATGAAATAAACTATAGAATACCAAAATACGCCTCTTTTGAAAGCCGTCAGTCGATTGGCTTAGAATAGGGTAAATTAACCAATCAACGGCCCAGCAATTGATTATTGTCGTGAAACTGAAAGTGAATGGCGAAGTGTTATCGTGTTGTCAGTCGCTGTACATCGACGGAAGTAGAACACATGTCATTGTAACTGCTGAAGATTTATACGATGAAACTGACATGGATGATTTGCACTTTAGTGACTATTTTACTGTGTTCAACTTTCACCGCTTCAAAAACACATAAGGTAGGTTATAAACTTTGGGAACATGTCCCGTTTGTACAGCTGGCCTTCCTGTCAGTGACAGTGTCAACGGGAGATAACGACATACTACAGTGTGTCAGTGTGTATAAAAAAAGTCGCTTCATCAGTTATGAATCAATAATTGTGTATGTTTATATGTGCATGACATCACATATCTTTTTTTTATGACAGCTCGGATACCGCCAACTTGGGAAACTTCAAAAGGTGTATTGGTTCCATGGGGAGAAGTAATGTTTTAGCTAGAATTTAACAGGAAAGGGTTAAGTATAGGAATGGGGAGTCTCAGTCAGCTGTGTGGTGTGTGTGTGTGTTGGAGGGGGGGGGGGGGCACTCACTGGTCCATGTGTAAGTAATGTGTCACTATTTTATGACTTGGCTAATGTCTTTAATTTTTTAACATTTAGTTTTATTACCCAATTGCTTTATTTTAAATTTGATGAATTTTTGTATTAACTTTCTCATCTTATGCCATAGCAGTTTAGAGTACTGTTTTGTGTGCAATAAAGCTGCAATTTAGAATCCTCTAGCATACCTGCCAACATTGAAAACCTAAAATGGGCGAGATTTGTTGGTTCCATGGGCAATATTTAATATTTTAGTAAGAAATAGTAGGGAAAAAAAGAACCTTCTTGGGGAAGATGATGCGTGGGCGAGAAGAATTTTAGTCTGTAAAATAGGGCGGCACTTAGTATGCTCTATTAATTATAGTTAGTGAAACATATCTTAACTCTTTCCAAGTGAACTGTTTCATATGCAATAAATCTGCATGAATGGGTAATAAAAACAGTTCTTTAGGTCTTCTACATGTACAGTACCAAGACAATAGTTTAGATTATTACCTAATCTCTAATATGAACATATATGTATTATTTTGAACTGTTTTCAGAATCTTTTTTTATTTTGGACGGGTGGGTAACAGTTAACTGTTTCACACCTACCTGATGAACTGTAATACAGATGCACGATTTCAGTGTGCAATTGAATTCTCCATGACCTGTTTCCAGAGTATTTCCGTATTTTGGACGGGTGGGTAACAGTTAGCTGTTACACACCTACCCGATTAACTGTTTTACAGTTTTGCGAGTTCAGTGCGCAATAGATTTCCCAATAGCGTGCCTCACAAGCGTTTTCTATCGCCTTTTTTATTTTGTCAAATGGAATAAATGCAAAGCCATTTCTTGTTTAAAGTGTTTATTAGCATTCCCTGAATTGTTAAATTAACTATATTATTAGGTAATAAAACAGTTATTTCATGGGTGTTTGGGGAACAGTCAAAATATGCTCCCGATGTATCAGGGAAGTCCTGGGGAACTGTTGTCCGAGGCCACTAGATCAAAGATGGAACCATGGTTGACTCAAGCCAAGTTGAGTTATGGTCATACACTGGACAATATAGGTGAATGCACAGACAAACAATTCTCATGTGTTTTGTTTTTCCTGGGCATGCAATACTTTTATTTCATTTAGAATTCTTATTTAATGCTTTACCATTTAAAAATAATGTTACATAACATTGTGGCTCTTTTGTTGTACAATAAGTCAAGAGTCAATTATTATTAGTTCATCATAAGCTGATGTATATGGGGCGCCATTTTACTATTTATTGCCTATTTATTGATATCAAGAATTCATTTATTCAAATTGATATATCAATAATTCAGTCAGAATTTCAGATATCAATAATTCATCGAAAAATAAATGAAAATAAGCAATGTTCCCTAATCAATATTCCGCATCGAACTGTTGTTACTGTCCAGCCCGTCAAACTGTGTGCTATAATCTTTTCGAATATCATGTCTTTACGTAGCTAAAACGAAGTCAAAACAACCCTCAATATTTGAATTTGTTTTGTCAACGGACACATATGCCACGTTTTAATGAATGCGAAAGGTGTGCAGTTACAGACCTTTTTGAAGCTTGTATGCAACATGACGTTTTAGCCAGACGCTTTCATGTCCTTAAAGTAGTAAATATGAAAAACCAAGACGATATTCTAAAGCTGTAAGACCATTGACATGTGCGAACAAAAGGATAATGTTGGACATACACAGAAAAAATAACATAAATAAACATTTATTAACTAAAAAAGGAAACATCACGAACTTCTATTCTACAAGGTTGATGCAGCAGCATATGGCTACATGTTCAGTTTAAGATCGACCAAGACAAGGTCGCTCCCGCATTAAGACACAACGTTAGGACGTTTTAATTCGATAACGTCATTTACCTGACCACTTTGCAACACCAGTATCAACAACACGTGACGTAATCAGACGTCATGTTAGGTCAATTCATCCAAGGACAGTACGAAGACGCCTTAAAGTAAATGGAAAATTTGCCATCAACTCATCGTTGGTTCTCACTCAACGTCACCATATGGATTGTTTGCAGTGGGCCAGAAATCAGCTGTGGAATCAGCGCATTTGGCATGACATAGTACTTACTTTTTTTTTTATAAATATATTGTATACTATTTTTGTATACTTTAAATTTCCTTTCTTTTTGTTTTTGTTTTTGATGCTTTTAAATGTTTTTGTTTTTTTTATATAAATTTATGTGTACAATTTTTGTGAATCCACGCGGTTATTAATATTTTGCAACATCAGCCCGATGAGCTAAACGAAATAATGGGTTGAATAGTCGCAAGAGCAGACAAAGCCGCAGCAGTTACCGGTTCCGCCATTTTCAACACTAAATCGTGCAGGGAGCTGCTATTGTGTTAAGGTTTACACCATGTATTTATTAATATCAATAAATCGACATGAATTCTTGATATCAATACCGGTAAATGAATTATAGATATTTAATTTGAATTCTTGATATCAATAAATGATTTAAAGATATCAAATGGAATTATTGATATCTACAATTCATGATGAATTATTGATATCAATTATATCAATTATTCAAATTTTGATATCAATAAATGAATTCTTGATATCAATAAATAAAATTTTTGATATCAATAAATCAAATTTTTTATATCTATAATTCATTTATTGAATTCTTGATATCAATAAATTGAATTCATGATATCAATAAATTGAATTTTGATATCTGTAATTCATTTATTGATATCAATAAATAAGCAATAAATAGTAAAACGGTACCTCATAGTTGTACATGTATAGGTTAACTAATTGAAAATTTCTTTTCCTGACTGATAAATGGCTACAGCAATGATATTTTATTTTAACTCTGATATTCAAAGTTGATGCTTTTAATAAATAAATTGTGCATTTTTTTGCCCTTGGCAACAGACTCTGAGTGTTCATCAAAACAAAACAAAATAAACTGATATATGCTAGTTACTAATGTACTAAAATGTTGTCAGGAATGGATTTATACTGCTAGAATAGTCTCCCAACATTTTAGATTTACACATTATGTGCTTTATAATATAACTGTCTCATCCTTGCCTCCTGTTCACACAACAAACCATGTGGTTTCTGCCAATGATTACTATGGGTCTCCTCATCTTCCTAAAGCCCATGGGCTTCTTGTTAAATTGTTAACATAAGAAAGGGGAAGAATCGCTTGAATTTGCATCAACGTTTTATCTATATTTTTATAAACAGACACCCTTTTCCCTTATGGCTGCAACAACAAATTTTGTTTTATGTTGTTAAGGAAATGTTTTTATTTAGCACTAAGTTTTTACATAGGCTATTAAGACAGGTTGGCTAAAGCATTTTTTTATGATAATGGCAAAATATACTTCAGGAATGCTATAAAAACTATTTTACACTTACCGGTATATAGGGTTTTGAGAAACTCAAGGTTTTTTTAACTTGATGTATATATAAATCAACACATACAAAAATCTTTGATTGAAATTAAAAAAGATATTTTATCAAGTCTAAAAAAGATAATTTAATGACACCATGTCATTTTTATAAATGTTAAAGTGTGTAGTATGATAATATTGTAGTATACATGAACATCATGATGAGATTTCACATATCATGCTACAACATTAATGCATAATAATTTAGGGACTGAGAGTTGACCTGAGTCCAAGTTCTATCTTGTACAATAATTTAGGGACTGAGAGTTGACCCTGAGTCCAAGTTCTACCCTGTACCTAATGTTAAGCAAGGAACTTTTAACGAGTAACATTTAAAAATAATTTTTTGTGACCATCTGTCAGTTTTGAACTGATGATAAACCAGCTGACTTTAGTCTTTTGCACAAATACAGATCTCTCTGTATAAGGAGACGGCAACATACCATGACATGTATTTTGAAAAAAAATGAGAAAAGATTTATTATACACATATATCATTTTAATTATCAAATTTAGCACTTGATAAATACAGTCCAAAAAACTTTTGAGCAAAACAAACGCTTCGTGTCTACATGCTATTCTTATCATGTCTGTGTCTTGTAATACACCTTTTATATTCTATGAATAGTACAATGTAGTACAAGAAATGCCTGTTTCTGACATCTCATCATAACTATAATCACCCTTGGGCAATTCTTATCTTTCTACTAACATGTACACTTTGTTCACTTGTAGACATTTGACAAATGTTTATGTTGATAGTAAATATTCTGAATTTCATGATGTTTGAAACACAAAAATACAACTTGCACAGTCAATTAAAACTAAATATAAAATTAAAGATACTTTTTGTAAATATTTCATTGAGTCTTTAGGACTGTTCATTATAGAACCTAGTATCAAATATTAAAGAAAAAAATCTTATTACATGTATACATTAACATTTTCTGTACATATTCACTAAACTATTCCATTCATTTTGACTCCATCTGGACCGAAGGTCCAAGGTGGATTTTTCCCATACTAGTCCCGTCAGTCGTATGTTGTACGTCGTCCGTCGTAAATTTTTCTTAGGCCACACCAAAAAAAAAATTTGTTCGACCGAATCGCCGCTTCTTTTTTTACGTTTTCAGAATAATTTTTTTTTTATTGTTGTCGGTTTTCCGGATTTCGTGCCGTACCCTTATCCGTTTTTCGGAATTTCATGTCCGTTTCTTTTGTGGTTTTAGTTGAACACCTTCATTTCTGGCTCAAAATGAGAGCCTCCTAATTCGATCCCGGTCCGGGGCGTGCTTGTGTGAGAAAGTTGCCAGTGACTTGCCGTAGGTCGGTGGTTTACTCCGGGTACTCCGGTTTCCTCCACCAGTAAAACTGGCACGTCCGTAAATAACCTTAGTTGTTGATCAGACAATAAGCCCTTAATACAATAATATCAAAATGAGAGCAAACGAAAACGAATTTAGACACCGATACCAATATTCTCAGTATCTGTGTTTGTACGTAGTAGTAAACTAGTTGCAATTTTATGCCACGGATGATGGAGTGCGCTGTTCTAGTCAAACTAGTAGCTTTCCAGTGCCAGACTGCTTGAAATGTCGACAGCTGTTGCGGTGATAAGTCGTTTCAAGTGGATTCCATTCTGTTGCGAAAGTCGATTTTATGGGACATCTATTGTTCCATTTGTAGTTATCACTTTGGGGTTTAGTTTGATAGTTTTAGAATTTTGTAGGTTAAATAAAATAATTATTGTCTCTTTCCTTTTTTAAATTCAAAAAATTTTGATTGAGGATACCTGGCAACAGCCCCTCAAGCACTTTATAAAGGAATGTGGGTTTCCTTTGTGTTCTTCTTTGCTGCAGAGTTGGCAGTCCCGAGTTCTGGTGTTGCGTCTGTGTGGGAAGGTGGTATGAACATACAATCAAATACTTTGTTCTAATCGGAAAGTAGCCTATCATTTAGTGAATTTGTTTTCTTCAAAAAATAGTGAGGAATGACGATACATTACTCAATGTTGAAGTTCAGTGTTTCATCATTATAGATGAACTACTCCAATAAAACAGCAGAGTTGACATTATAGTTATATCTTTGCATGTAGTCATACAGCGTGTTCTAAAGGTGTTTGCATTCATACTAAATGGGATTGCTGCAAGAATCGACTTTTCTGAATTCTGTCATACATATAAATTGCAATTTATTTCTTTATATGTTAACTGTTTTACATGTTATTTTAATGAAAAATGTGTGATT